>VDFB02362332.1:0-116657 GCA_007258455.2 Sequoia sempervirens | reverse complement strand
GCACCACCACTTGTACTTTTCCTGTTATCAACACAACATGCCCAATCTGCAAGTGTGTAAGCACTTATATTGAATTCAATATCCTTTGGATATCACAAGCCATGATCTAGAGTGTTCTTCAAGTATCTAAATATCCTCTTCACTGCTACAACATGTGACTCTCTAGGATCTTCTTGAAATCTAGCCACAAGACAAACTACATGCATGATATCCAGTCTAGTAACAGTTAGGTATATCAATCCTCTAATTTAATTGATCTATAATTTCTTTGACCAACCTTAGGTGATTCATCATTCTTGCTTAGCTTGCAACTAGTAACCATAGGGGTACACAACGATTTAGAATCATCCATTCCAAACTTTTTCAACATGTCCTTGATATACTTTGATTGTGAAATGAAAATACCTTTATTTGTCTGATTGATTTGTAGCCCAAGGAAGAAATTCATCTCCCCAAACATTGACATTTCAAATTCCTTTTGCATCTCTTTTGCAAATCTCTTACACATAACTTCATTTCCTCTAAAAATTATGTCATCAACATACACAACCACAATCAAGATTTGACCTCTTTCAACTTTGAAGTAAAGATTGCTATCTATGGTACCTTTATTGAATCCTTGTTGTAATGAGTACTTGTCTAACCTAGCATACCAAGCTCTAGGAGCTTGCTTCAATCCATCTAATGCCTTCTTCAATATGTAGACCAAATTCTCCCAATTCTCCATTCAAGAAAGTAGACTTCACATCCATTTGATAAAATTTGAAATCCTTGTGTTGTAAAATCCAAAAAAATCCTGATAGCTTCTATTCTTGCAACCAAAGCAAATGTCTCACTGGTAGAATTTCGTAAATTAATGACTGTGACTAAAAATTTTAGTCACGACAACTAAAAATGACTAAAATTCTACTCATTTTTTGCAATACAACTATAAATGACTAATTTAATCATCGGATAAAATCACAGGTATTAATGACTAAATAAATGACTAAGTTTTTGCATGCATAACAAAATTCAAATGATATAATTAAGACCACCATTTTCCCATGGTTTTTAACTACTACTTAGTTAGAAGAAATAGTTTGGGAAAACAAACAGAGGTTGAAGGGTTTTGAAGATGGAGATATTGAGCAGTAATCGAAGGGATTTCCCAGTGGAGGAATCTTTTTCCAGTAGTGCTTCAAAGTACGGGTCTAGAATGTGGCCAAATCTATCCTTCTATCAGAAAAATCCCCACCTGGAAGTATGTCTTGAGGATTTTGAGCTTTTTGTTGTGGATTGTCTAAGAGGTAAGCAAACTATTCTTAATTTTTTTAAAAAGTTGGATGTATACATTATGCCTATTGGGTATTTGAAAAATTTGATGTTGGGTGTTTTCGTGATGTAGTATTTAGCTATTTGAATTTTATGATGTTGGCTATTTTGTTAGTGGATATATGGGTATGTTTAAAAACTGATGCTCGATATTTTTTTATTGGTTGAATTTGGGTATTTAGATGCTTGGTTTTCACTTGAAATGGGAATTTAAAATAAATGGTACTGGATATTTTTCGCTATCGAGATAATGTTTTTTCTGAGAAACAAATGAGGTCTCAACCTTTTTTGGTATTACACACAATTTTCTAAATTTTGATTTTGTTATCATTTTTCCTGGGCATTAAAAAAAATTGATGTTCAATGAACCCTTTGTTATTGACTATCTTGGTATTTTAAAAAAGGAAGTAGGGATTTTTTTTATAATGGGTATTTAAAAAAACTAGTATTGGGTATTTTTTCATTGTCGAGTTAAAATTATTCTAACAAGCAGATAATGTCTCAATCTTTTTGGTATTGCAACCTCACTAATCCGCTAGAGGTATGGTTTATGTTTCTACGAAGGCCTAGTGATGCAGGAGCATCCTTGGTTCTTGGAAATCTTGCATCAACCAAAAATATTTTCTTTTAGTTTTTGTTCTTTCTCAGTTCATGTTAGTGGATTCATCATATTCACTCACAGGACCTTATGGATCGAGGTTTACATCATGGACATGTTCATTTTCCTTATTCCAAGATTTGAGTGTGATTGGACCTTTTTTCTAGCAAGTTATCGCTTCTATATTTCTTAGCAGTTTCTTGAATCGACACCAGAATAATTTTTAGGCCTAATGACTAGTTTGATCATTGTGGATCATCCCTGTTGCTTACAGATCTTGACGGTGTGATTTTAAATGTTTCGTGGAGTGTCCCTTACCTTCATTATAGGTCCACACTTCATCTTATGCACTTGTTGAAGAGTAATTCAAATTTGAGGCCAACCTATTCATGCACATGTTACATTTTCTTTCATTGGATAATGTGATAATCTTTGGCTGACATAGATGTTTCTTGACCTACAGATATAATATAAAGCTCTTAATAGCTCTTTAGAAAAGTAGTGAATAAGAAGAAGAATAGTTTTAGATTCAAATTGGTAAGATTTCGCTCGCATATAGGAGCATATTGGAATGTTGTAATTCTAAACATGTTTTATCAGGCTTGTGAGCCGAATCTGTAAGCCCAAATGTTGCCGGCCAATTGTAACTGAGATTTATGTTAATGAGAATATTTGCATCTGCATTTGCCTCCATATTTTGTGTTGCTTCTGTTGTGTTACTCTTGTTGCACGGTCCATATTTTTCTCTTTGAGGACCCTCCTACCATGGGTGCGCCACCTAGGGTTTGTACCCTAGTCATGCTCTTACCAATGCTTTTGTTGGTATTAGAAAACAACCTTAAATCTTGGGTTAAAAAATTAGCTATCTTGACAAGGTGTGGTATGATCTTGGATTGTATCCTAGAGTGTGTGGGAAGCTTGTGTTTGATCATTAAGGTATGAAAACCTGATTATGGAAATGTATCCTATATAGCATGGGTCTTGATTTAATACTTCCCATACTGGTTATTAGTAGATCACATTATTATAGTTTGTGGTAACCCAAGATTGCATTCAAGTAGGTAACAAAATTGGTTTGTATTTTAAGTTGTACACTTTTAAGTAACATTCATAGGGTTTAGAAAATATTGATCACTCTCTAGAATAACTCATTAAACATGGGTTGTGCTTGAATTCACTACATAATTGATATAACACAACCACTATGTATATCAACCAGAGTTATAGGCTCTTTATTGTAGTAAGATGTAATCGCTCTTGGATCATGCTATCATTACATCGTAACCTATTAAACTTGAGTCAAATTGAATGCACCCAATGATGATTGACACCTACTTGTGATGATAATGATTTGTACATGAATTATGCTCATATGAGTGCCTCTATTTCTATCACAACATAGCCACATTAAACTTGGGTCACACATGAATTTACCATGTATTTGTTATAGCACAACTGTGCCACATGGCCAATAGAGTTATGGATCACATAATTACAGTCACAAGAATATGTTCCTCAGTTGTGCTCTTATGGTGATTCCATTACCCTTACAACATAACCCTTTGGACTTGTATTTCTCAAATCCTTACATTGCTTATTTTCTCTTTGGATAGATTCCAATTCAATGGTAGGGATTTGTATGTAGGTAATGCTCATATAAGCGCCTTCATCACCATTACACAATAGTACATTGGAATTTCCTTTTTTGAACCTTTACTTCATTTTTTATTGTTAGGGTTTTTTAGTGATTATTCCATTTCCACGTGGCATATTGATAAAAGAAACCAAGAAAAAAATCATTTTATTTTTAGTTAACTCCTACTAACATACTTTTGGAATAAATATTTGGCTGCATTACTTCGAGTGTGAATAATTTTGTTTTTTGCTTATAATACATTCATTGAGAGCTATAGTAGAAAGCTTCTTATGCTAAAACCCATCCTGTATACTTGATTTAAGCTACATTTAGGAGGCTTCATGGATTTTTTGTGATTTATATAGCTTTTGTTTTGATAGTAAATGGCATTAGATTCCTTTTGAAACTGAAATGATTTATTAATTATGGTTTTATGATGATTAAATGTTTTATTTAGAAGGGGTCAATATGTGGCATTTTTATGTGTAGGAAGAATAGATTGTGATGCAATGTTCGGGGATGGACAGTTCAGAAAACTTGGATTGCTATCAGTGACATAACCAGGTTGGAGAGTACCTTGAGCCAGTTTGAAACACTTTCAAGTGTTTTCGCCTAGAAGTAGAACCTAAGTATAGGAATACAAAGGTTGGTGGACTAAAACATTAGTTTCCACCTGATTACATCTTAGGAGTTAGTCAATTACTCCAGATTCCTAGTTGATCACTCTGAATATCCGACAGAGAAATTTCCTATTTTCTAAAGATAAAATCATAAATCTACTGGTCCAATCTTAGATCCAATTTGAGGTCATGAATGTCCAAAAGATAAAGTTCCTATATTCTAAAGATAAAATCATAAATCTTCTGATCCAATTTAAGGTCGTGAAGCTCCAATAGAGAAATTTCCTACATTCTAAAGATAAAATCATAAATCTGCTTGGTCCAATTTGAGGTCCAATTGTAAGGATTCATCTTTTTAATTATACTTTTTGACATTTGGCTTGATGGAAATTATTACTTTAGAATTATGGTATTTCTTTTCTTCTAATGTTTTCAACCCTCATTTCAGGGAAGAGCTTCAAAGATGGTTCCTTTAGATGGAGACTACACTTTTCCACTATAGGTTCCATCTAGAAACACTAGAAGCTCAAGTATTGTCATACTTAGAGTGAAAGTAGGAGTCATGTAATGATGAGATACTCATTTTTGGAGCTTTGGTTAAGAACTTTAAATATTTGGCTATGTGCATAGAGAATGTTCATGGAGGAGTGCAAACTTCCTTACAAAGCAATTACCACAACAAAGTTTGAGGTGAATTGCACCTACTATTTTATTTTGATATGGATATGTTCTAACCTATAGTTAATTGTTGTGGCATAATAGATGGGATAAATAGTTGTTCATATACCATTGTTTCTAATTCTAAATTTCTATACCTTATTCTAGGAGCAAATCATAGGGGGAGTCTATACATAAGAAACCATTGTTTCAAAATCAAAATTGTTGGCTCTTTCATAATTGTTTGCTTCATTTATTTGATCTAAGATAGCATGTTGTATATAAGATGATCTCAAAATCACAGTAAAATCCTTTATTCTAAGAAGACTATTCAGAATCTTCCCATCATAACAATGAACAAAAGCATTAGTCATTAACCTGAACATTGCAAGAGTTTCATCAAATTCTACTTTTCCACTCTCTTTTCCATTCTAAATTTTATTCCCAATTTTATCTATGTAGAACTTCCTCAGCCTGTAGATCCTACTATTAGCCATAACTTTACCACATGTTGAGGATAGCTTCAATTTTTTACCCAACCAACAATTGAAAAAATTTGGCCTTACTAGATACAATGTGTTGAAAAGCTCTTTAAAGTTATTCTGGAAAAGAGTTCCTGAGAGTATAATGCACAATTTTGAATTAACCTTTTTGCATGGATTCCATATATTTGATCAACTATTTTGAGCTTGATGACCTTCATCAAGATTTAGCAGACCTAGGCTCTTTAAAAGAAATTTTCCAATATGCTTAGCCTCTTTAGGAAGGCTCACATTTGTATCACAAGTTAGGTATACAAAAAGATTGTAGCCAATAACAAGCACACTTTTTCTTCTATGCCACTCACTTGTGAGACAAATGTGAGCCTTCATGAAGAGGCTAAGCATATTGGAAAATTTCTTTTAGAGAGTACAAGTCTGGTCATTCTTGATGAAGGTCATCAAGCTTAGAATGGCCAATCCAAGATATGGAATTCATGAAAAAAGCTAATTCAAAACTGTGCATTATACTCCCAAGAACTCTTTTCTCGAATAATTTCGAAGAGCTTTTGAACACATTGTATTTGGTAAGGCCAATTTTTTTCAATTGTTGCTTGGGTAAAAACTCAAAGCTATCCTCGACACTTGGTAAAGTTATGGCTAACAACAGGATCTAAAGGTTGAGGAAGTTCTTCATGGATGAAATTGGGAATAAAATTCAGAATGGAAAAGAGAGTGGAAAAGTAGAATTTGATGAAACTCTTGCAAAGTTCAAGTTATGACTAATGCTTTTTCTCATTGTTATGATGGGAAGATTTTGAACATTCTTCCCAAAATAAAGGATTTCACTATGATTTTGAGAGAATCTTATATACATCAAGTTGTCTTAGATCAAATAAATGAAGCAAAAAATTGTGAAAAAGCTACAATTTTGAATTTGAAACAATGGTGTCTTATGTATAGAATCCCTCTATGATTTTCTCCTAGAATAATGTATAGCAATTTTGAATTTGAAACAATGGTATATGAACAACTATTTAGCCTATTTTTTATGCTACAACAATTAACTACAGGTTAGAACATATTCATATCAACATAAAATAGTAGGTGCAATTCACCTCAAACTCTATTGTGGTAATTGCTTTGTAATGAATTTTGCACTCCATGAACATTCTCTATGCACATCAATATGTTGGTTATTATCTTGATCTCCTTTATGATCAAAATAACAGTGAATTTCATTGCATAACTCATGACCATTTTGTAGTGCTATGATCCAGTGCTCTTTTAAATCTTACTCACTATGTTCTCAATCACCATGTGAAAATTACTTAGAGGATAGATCTTTGTCACCATTTGACAGTAACTTTCATTATTTTTGGACTATTTATTATGATTCAATCGCTATTTGAAATCATTCTTCCTTTCTTAGTCCTATAGGATAGAGGAAAATTCACATTTTGCAACTCTCTAACAATGATATTCCTTTCAGTGATCTTAGTCACCTAATTCAATGTGTTATCTTCTTCATTTCTCAGTGCTAACAATGCATACACAGTGCTTTTTCAGTTATAGTTACAATGCTCCTTCATTTGAAGATATTATTTTTCTTTGACAGTAATGTTTCAGTGAATTCATATTTTGTCTTGTAGATGTCTTGTTGCACTTGTAGAGTTTTGTTGTGCATAATATGTAGTCAAGATTCCTTCAAATGGAGCTCTCTTGTATAGGCATTAGGATAACGATGTCAATAAAATAACAATGTTAGTGAGAGGTATGCCAATAGATACATTGAGAATGGAAGGTATAATTATTTGACAGTAAAAGAATCATTTATTTTCTCAGATCTTTACACAAGTTTCCTCGATACATAAGATAGTGTACTCTATTCCATAGTATCCACCTAATTCCATACCACATATAGAAGCAATGACTGAGAGTATATGTGCCCTATATTTTGCAGCCCAAATGTGTCTTTCTAATGGTTTACCACAATTAGGAAGAAGGTATGTCATGAAATGTTTGTGCCCACCCAAAACTAAGCCTTACAAAGAATGTCTACTCCTATGCAAAATACCATAAGCTGCTTCAAAATACACATTGGCATCTTTATGATTATATACACATCTTTTTTTCCACAGTTTCAAAATACACATGATAATATTCACAAAGCAAGAAACTTGAAAGGTCGGAAACCTTTCTCTCATTCTTCCTAGGTCAATCCTCAAGATCCCATTTTAGTATTTGTGGGATCTTTACAATAGCTTATCCATTGATGAGAAGGCTCCCCTCATTTGCTAATGAAATAAATTTTCATCTACTCTTCTTGAATGTGTAATGTGATGTAGCACGTTCAATTTCACAAGGCATAGTTTGAGAGAAATTTTTTGAGACTTGATATCCATAGAATCCAACTTCTTGCAACACAAAATGCAGAACCATCATCCCAACCAAAGAAACTTAGCTTTAATATGCAACATAACCAATGTTTTCCCACATGATTGGTGGAATTGAACTAACTTTTGGGGGTCCCTTGAATAGAAAATATACACAGACACAAACTGTTGCGGTAACAAGCAAGGAGAAAACAAATGGATGATACATGGATCCATGATAGCTTGTCATCCTTAATACTCTCTTGGAGGAAAATCTTGTACACTTACCACATTTATGAGGAATTTTAAGTATCATTTGCTGAGACAAGTTTTTGTCTAAACCAGCTTCTTGAATTGAACTCGCATTCAAGGAAGGTGCTTTCAAAATTGTTATTGCTAACTGAGCACTCATGCTATCTCCCATTTTTCTTCCAATTAACTGGTTATATGAGTGATTATTTCTCATTAAGGCATACACATATTTGGAAGTAGATTTTTATTAGATATTGTAGTTGCAAGTTCCACTTTGGATCACCAAAGCCTTCACAAAACCTTCTGCACAACCACTGTAACACCACACGATTGTTGTTGGGCCTTCACGATGATGCATGGTGATTTCCCCGCATCACCACAAAGATCCAACAACAACCGTGTGATGTTGCAGTGGTTGTGCAAAAGGTTTTGTGAAGGATTTGGTGATCCAAAGTGGAACTTGCAACTACAATATCTGATAAAAAACCACTTCCAAATATGCTTTTGATGGATGTTCATATCCTCATCCAAACCTCCAATTCACACATAGGCAAGGGAAATTTCAAAGGTTGAGGAGTTGGGATTTACACCTACTGGTTGCATTTTCTTAAAATTTTCTAAAGAATTTTTAGAAAAACCAATTTTGAACATATCCTTCAATCATGACATTTCATGATATCACATTTCTTTGAGGCATTTTTTGAAACAGTTTTCTTGCCTTGTCTATACTTCCACATTTTCATGTATGTCTAGTAGGGCACTTGTAACTACAACATATGACAAAAAAACCCTATTGTTATGCTTTGATGGATGTCCCTTTATTATTATTGGATATTTAGTGTAGTGCACATTATTATAGTGCAAGCCTATTTTTCAGATTGTTTCATTTAGCATCACCAATATTCTCCACAAGAACATTGTCCTTGTTTAAAATGATGGAAATGGCTCACATCTCTTAGAACAATTTCTCTTGCAACAATCTTGGAGATGAATTTAGATGCAATGTGAAAACTAGAACATACTCGAAGGTTATTAACAACTATAATAGTTGTACTAGGGGCCATGTTTAACAAACCAAATGCAATTTCTAAATTTTCACTATGGTGGCAGATAAATGATTCTTTTTTCTTCTATTTCATAGCATTAAGTAAAATTGCTGAATCTAGAAATACCCTATTGCTTTCATTTTCCAAGCCAATTTATCCAATTTTGCATAGCTCTCCCATGTTTGTGGATGTGATCTATCTCCTACAATTCTTTAATTGATTTATCTTTCTGCTATGTTTGGACTTACTTTTATAAAATTTTATTCTTTCTAAATTGAGACTAATAGTAATTTTGTTGGTTGTATTGAAACACAACTTCATTCATGGTGAAAAAGGTAGCACCTATTGGTCATATCAGATGGCACGCTGCATATAAAGGAGGAAATATTCTAGGGTTATTATTAACTGCATTGAAGGAGAGAGATTCATAGATGGGACACGATCAACACTCTCCTTGGATTCTACATGTTACAACTTGCTCCAAGAAGATTTCCCACATTGTAGAAGTTTTAAGAAATGAAAGGGGCATGTGCTCGCATTGAAGGGATCCAAGCATGCGTTTCCATCACTGCAGAAGTTTTTTGGAGAAGTTTATTTCTTGTCATTTCTATTTGTGATTGAAAATAAAAATTGTAATACTGTATTTCTAAGCATTTTTCAAGCAAGATAGATATTTCAGACTTGTGCAAGCTATAAGAACACCTTTCTTTTAATAAAGTTTAGTCATTTTTCCTTCTCAATGGTTGTCTTATTGTGTGCATTGATGATTGATGTGTATTTCAATGTTTTATGTATAAATCCTCAATTATTAGTCAATTAAAATGACTAAATATACTACTAATTGACATCAATTAATAGTTAAATTGACTAAATATACTACCAATTAATAGAAATTAGTGAACACTGAATAAATATGACTAAATACATGACCAATGAAATAAAAATGACTAAATATACTACCTGTAGACACTCAAAATTATCCTCACAATTATCCTATTTTTCGTATATTAATTAAATGGATATTATTATTTGTTTAAAAGATTCATTTAATACTTTCTTCTATTTTCATTAATCCACTTAAATCATTAACATATTATAAGCATTTATGCATTCATAAGAATTTATCTAACTGCATATATCCATTTCATATTGCTCCATTTGCATTAATCATTAAAATATCTATGCATATTAAATCATTTAAATACATAAAACCGTTTAATCATTTATCTAAATTCAAAAATCATTAGATCATTTAATCTTTATCCATTACATAAAATCATTCAATTCATTAAATCATAAATTAATTCACAAATACATCTTTATTCTAATCTTTTAAACCTACATCATATCATAATCCATCCATTATCTCTCTCATTTCAATTAATTTCAATTAATTGCAATATGAATTTTCCCACTTCAATATTTTATCCCACATCTCTCCTATAATTTGAATTCACCCTGTGAATTCATCTATAAAATCCCTTCTTCGCACTAAAAAGCACATACATGATCAATCCTCTCTTCCATTCATCACAACGTCTTGTTGCACTTGTGCTCAAAAAAATCTGAGAGCATCAAATGGATAAATCAAGATCATGGTGAATAGGAAAACAATGGAGTTTGATTTCTTTTGAATGCTCAAGTTTTTTGGTTTTCATATTGTAATTTCATTTTGCAGGTGTTTTCATTTAAGAAATGCTCCATTGATGTTATGTTGAAATATTGGTTTGGATTTATAGTTTAAATCATTTAGTTTTTCAATTTGCAGCATATACACTATAAATTGATCAAAATGATGATTAAAATTAATGACTAAATACACTACCAATGGACTTAAATCAGTGAATAAAAATGACTAAATAAGTGACTAGATTATAGAAATCAATGACTAAATATATTAGTGAATAAAATATGAATAAATAAGTGACCAAATTATAGCAATTAATGACTAAATCAATGACTAAATATACTACCAAATTGATCAATCAAAACAACCAATAAATGACTAAAGTGGTTTAGTCATCAATCTAGTCACGTTATAAATGACTGGATATAAACTACTAATGGTCACATGATCATTTTCAGTCATTTATATGCAGTTTAGTAGTTTTTTCAGTCATATATTGTTGTTTTTGTACTACTTTCTCCTAAAATTCTATTCCTTCTACTTGTGAATAACCTTTACACACAAGCCTTGCCTTATTTCTTACCACTTCTCCACTCTCATTTAGTTTATTCCTAAATACCCACTTAGTTCCAATCACATTCATATTTTTTGGTCTTCGGACAAGTTCCCAAGTTTGATTTTTCTCTATCTACATTAGTTCTTCTTCCATATCCTTGATCCAATACTTATCCTTTCATTCTTTAATCACTGTTTTGGGTTCAACTTTAGAAAGTAAACATAGATTTACCTATTCTTCAACAACTTTTCTTTTTGTCAATACACCTTTTTTCTTATCAACAATAATTAGTTCTTCAGAATGATTCTTTTGCATGTACTTGGGAGTTTTAGGAACCTTTTCCAGAGTTTCTTCCTCTTCAATCTACAGTTATTTTTCCTTATATTTTTCTTCTTCTCTGCATGAAGACTCATCTGATTCATATCCATCTATTACCACTAAATTATTTTTTAGGTCTTCATCAACCTTGACACGTGCACTCTCAACAATCTTTCTTAGTCTCTTGTTGTAGCACCTGTAAGTTTTTCTTTTAGTAGAATATCCAAGGAAGATACCTTCATCAAATCTTGCATCAAACTTTTCTAAGTTTTCTTCATCTCTTTTGATATAGCATTTTCTTCCAAACACTGAATTATTTGATAGTAGGAATCCTTCCATACCATAGCCCATAGGGAGTCTTTGTGTTGTTTTCTCTTGCTTTCACTCTGTTAAGTATGTAAACAACAATATGAATTACTTCTCTTCAGTAGAGTTATGGTAGATTTACTTCTTTCATCATTGTTCCTAAAACTTCTTGAATAGTCATATTATTTCTTTCAACCATTCCCTTTTGCTGAGGATTTCTAAGGGTATATAAATGCCTCTTTATTCCATGATTCTCATAAAATACATTAAACTCATTGGAGGTGAACTCTCCACCTCTTTCAGACCTCAAAAATTTAATTTTCATATCTATTTCATTCTCAACCATAACTTTGAATGCTTTAAATTTCTCTAGAGATTTTGATTTTTCTTTGAGAAAAGTAACCCATGTCATTCTAGAATAATCATCAATCAATAGAATGAAGTACCTATCACCTTGAACACTTATTACTCTGGTAGTACCACAAATATTTGTATGCACCAATTCCAATAGTATGGTAGAAGATTGTTCTTTGACTTTGAAACTTCTTATTGTTTTCTTTCCAACTTGACATTCCTTACATATAGCATTGATAGGCTTTGTAATCTTTGGTAGATCTCTCACAACTTGAACTAAACTTATTCTCACTAGGCTATCAAAATTGATGTGGCACATTCTTCTATGTCATATCCATCCAACTCTCATTAATTTGATTCATGAAGCAATAACCATCAACATCTTTGAGTTGATAGGAATTCCCATCTATCCTTCTTCCAACAACAATCACAATTTTGAATCCTTTTCTAATCTCACAATCATCATCCTGAAACATAATATTGTATACCTTGCTACACATTTTTCCAACACTCAAGAGGTTATGTCTTAAACCCTTAACATAAAGAACATCATTAGTGTTATGCTTTCCATCAAAATTGATTGAACCTTTTCCACATATCTTAGCAAATGTATCAACCCCAAACCTAACAAGTCCTCCTTCATATTTTTCAAGTTTAAAAAACTTACTCTTATCACTAGTCATATGATTAGAGAATCCATTATCAATGATCCAGTAGTTCTTCTTTTGTCTAGCATGAAAAGTAGACACCAAGGTGCCTTCAATATTAGCACTTTCTTCTAGAGCATTTTCCTTTGCACATCTCTTAGAGTTCGCATAATTAGTTTCATCTTTTAAAGCCATGAAAAATCATTCACCATCCTCATCATCCCCATGATTAGATTCATCATCAGATATACTTGCATCTTCTCTAACATAATAAATTTTATTAATCATGTTACCTTTGTTCTCCCTATTTTGTTCATTCAAAGATTTTTTTGGACATCTTGAAGCATAATGACCTATCTTTCCACAATTGAAACATTTGAAAGGAAACTTACCTCTATACTTACCAAGTTTTCTTCCACATCATCAAGATCCTCCTAATTTGATTCCATAGTCTTTTTTGAGTTATCACCCTTTAAAGTAGTCTCAACTTTTGCATTACTTGTACCAAATTCTCTCATCTAAAAGGCAATTAAAGAACCATACAACTGATCTATTGTATATTGGCTCAAATTTTGTAATTCCTTAATAGGAGAAAATTTATGACTATAATATTTAGGAAGATTTCTTAGTACCTTCTTCACCATTTTTTCTTCTTTCAATTCTCCACCAAGACATCCAATACCATTGACAACTTCATCCACCTTTTGCAAGTAGCTTGTGATGTTTTCATCTTCATACATTCACGTGGTCACAAACATGATCTTCATATTTTACATATTACCTTTCTTGACCTTATTATCTCCTTCATAAATGCTTTCTAACTTTACCCAAATTTCTCTAGCAATTTTCACATTCATAACTTTCACTAATTCAGAATTAGAAAGACCACTTAAGAGAGAATATCTTGCTTTACCATTGTTTTCATAGGAATTGATCTCATCATCAGTACTTAGACCATTTGTAAGTATAGTATATCCTCTCTCAATAGACTTCTAGATTTCAAATCCAAGAGAAACAAGAAAACCTGTCATCCTTGTATTCCAGAATGCATAATTTGATCTATCAAACAAAGGAACATCTTTCTTGCATTCCATACCAAATCTATCTCAAGAGGTTAAGCTTTCTTCCAAGGAACCTTTCTCTAATACCAATTGTTTAATGTACAAGATAACTGAGAGGGGGGAGGGTGAATCAGTTGTACCTTAAAACTTTAAAAACCCTCACAAACATTCAAACAATCCTGCCATACACTATAACTCAAGAAAATGACTCATGAATCACCAAACCTTGAAATAATTGAACTAAAGAAATATATGAACAATATCAACATACTTCCCAATCCACAAGACCTAAAACCACTATGTGGAAAAATGTGGAGCAAAACCATTTCTCCTAGACACCTTTGAAATATGTAGTTCACACATTGGTGAACACAACTTCGTTTGCATAACAATCCAACACATCAAATTATATATATAACACCAATGAAAACCTCTAATCAACATATCCAAACTACACTAGCAGATCTTCAACCTAGAAGAAATGTGAAGCAAAACCATAACTCTACATTGCAACATAGAACACCACTACAACATACTATTTCCTCTTTTTATTCATTTTTTTCTCAAAAGAACTTGGAAACCAAGCACCAGAGACACATCCTCAACATATTCAGTACTTCCTCATGAACACCAAGCCAACTGCAACATAGCAACTCAACACTAGACAAAAGCTTATCAAAGCAACACTAGAGGTTGACACTAGTAGCTTACTAATGAAAACGTAATGAAACTAATCAAAGCATCATTAGAGACTATTGGTTAACAAATTTTTCACTTCAAGTTTATAGATGTTACTCTCTTCGACGGAAGCTGAAAGGTTTATTCAAAAATAAAGAAAAATGAAATCCCAAGATAGCAGGTTAAGAAGATGGAAATAAGTTAGCATTCTGAATGCTTCTGCAAATTTAATGGAGAGGAAAGTTAGGGAAAATTATACAATTTTGGAAATTGTGCTAATTATTTCTCTTGCTAGCTGCTTTTCCACCTAAGGACGAGTCATTTGATTTCTTATCTTTTATCCTTCTATGCAATCAAAATAGGTAAGTATATGGATGGTTTTGTAATTAAAGGAAAAAATGCTTTTATGAAAGAATTTGAAGAGTCTTTCGGTGAAAAAGAGAATATTGATTCTTTGCAAAGAAAAATCAATTTCAAGAAGCAGTTATGAAGTAGTTAAGGAAAACAAAGGGAGAGCCTTTAAAAACTCATCGAAAGTTATTGTGGAGGGGATCTTTTTTTCTCAGTTGTTCGGAACAGGGGAAGGGGAGTTTTTCTTCTCAGTCATAGTTTGTTGTACAAAGAGATGGGTCTGTGAACTCAGTTTTGTATTGGGAAATAAAGGAGATTTTGATAAATCTATGTGTATTTATGTTTTCTTTAGATTGCAAATTCCTATGTCTCTATAATATTTTTCCAATACAATTTGTTATATCAAATTGTGTGGATTATTATTTTTGAACCTTTGAATTCAAATTAATTAATATATTGTGAAGACCTACTGCTCATCCTTTTCTTATTTCTCATCCATGGGGGTGGGAGAGGTGAAATTTGTGTCATTTTTTTGCATTCACTTAATTCTAAATGTAATATTTCACATCTATTTTCATGGTTATGGGTAGTTGTTAGTCTTCCTTTTCTACTTTCTGGTTAAAAGCATACCCTATTTTCATTCATTGCATATCTCTCGAACATAGCTACACCTTGTAAAACAAGCAAAGAGAACTTGCAAATACCATTGCAAGTGACTCAACTATTGGTCAAGTTGTCGTTCGTGTGGGAAAAGGAGTATAAACTTGAAGTGACAAATCTGTTAACCAATAGTTTTTTGGTGACTCTGCTAGGGATTCAAAATTGAAGAACAATGCTCTTTTCTTCACCATAAATTTAAAGGTGCCTTCTCAAGGATAGAGGTTGGCAGCTCTATGAAGTGGAAACTACTCAGAAGCATTCTATTCTAGCAAAGACCCTTGCTGATTTATTTTTCATATTTGCATTATGGTGTTAATTTCTTCCTAGCGATGGGGAAATCACTTTGTACCTCTTTCTTTGCCACAATATTCACCATTTCCTGAAGGATCAAGAGAGCACTTCCTGAAGTTCAATGGAGAAAATCATCAAGATGCAGAAGAGCACATTCTGGCATTCATAGTTGCATGCAGAATTTTAGGGGTAAGTGAAGAATATGTTTTTGTGAGATTATTTATTGAATCTCTTATTGGGTCTATAGAAAATTGGTTTTATTATTTAGAAGAAAAATGCATTACTAATTGGAATTCATTGAAGAATAAGTTCTTGGGAAGATATAAAGGTCTCGTTAATGAAACAACCTTACTATGCCAATTTTTCAATATTTAGAAGCAAGAAGGTGAATCAATCAGAGAATTTGTGGATAGGTTCAATAGTTTTCTCAACAAAATCCCTACCTCTATTCAACCAAGCAAGCAAATCTAGCTCTATACTTTTATTTCTGCATTGCATCCAAATGCTCAATTTGAGTTAAAACAAAGTAAAGTAAATGATATTGATGTTGCACAACAAGAGGCTATAAAAATAGAAGATGACTTGATATTAAGCAATCTTTGGAAAGCGAATTAGGTTGAAAATAATTCAATTTGTGAATCTCTGAGGAAGTTTACATGCACAAACCAATTTTTCAGCCTATAGGATTTCAAACTATACAGCCTCCTCCTGCTGAAAGTTTTACTCTCACTATTTTTGGTCTGAAACACTTTGGTAGAGATGAAGTAAGTGTTGTAGAAATTAAACCTCATACGGATAGGAAAATTGAAGCCTATTATTTTCATTATGAATAAAATAAAGATGAATCTGAAATCCCTTCAAATGGTGAAGAAAATGGATCATCCTCTCATGATACAAATTGCAATGAGGGTAATGCAAATAGTGTTGTTTTGTCATCCTTATCTTTTATAGAAATGCAATCGTTCATTTTTTTCGATGATGAAGAACAATTGGATGATGCACAACATAAAGATGATGCACATTGAATGTCTAATCTCCAAAGTGTATGCAAGCTGAATATGAGGCCTTCACTTTTTTTGAGCAAGATAATTTGGAAGTATGGCTGCAAGAAGAGGTCATAAATGATTTTACCTTTGAATCCTTTCATTTGGAAAATTTGAATGCCAATTTTTTTTAAAAAAAATTGGAAGATAATGTTAAAAAGTAGCCATAATAGTTTTGATGAAAGTGGTCAAATAGAAAAAATGTGATGAACCTCATATTGTTTAAATTCCAAATTGGTGCCTCAATGCTAGTGAAGATAAATTTCTATGTGGAGAAGAGGTTGTCATGTCTAATATGTAGGATATA
The DNA here is from genome assembly GCA_007258455.2 of Sequoia sempervirens. Classification (NCBI taxonomy): domain Eukaryota; kingdom Viridiplantae; phylum Streptophyta; class Pinopsida; order Cupressales; family Cupressaceae; genus Sequoia; species Sequoia sempervirens. The sequence goes on along the minus strand of VDFB02362332.1, from coordinate 99,481 downwards.
GACAAGGAAGGTAAAGTGTATCATGAAATTGTTGAGCCAAATCCTATAGAAAAATAAGAGATTTTTCTAGTTGGAAGTGATTTTAAGCCACATGAAAATATTATTTCAATTTGCAATGCAGGTTTTTAGATTGATCCACTTCCAATTTCGGATGAGACACATATGGTTGATGATTGGTCTTCCAATGATCCAAATGGTTGTTTCCAGGCATGGGATATTAGTTTGCCTACTGCAGGGAGGAATGGTTATATGTAGGCATATGTTGAAGAGATTCCAAAGGTTTATGATGCTAAATGGTTGTTTGGTTCTAGAGCATTACTCAGTAGGTCTCTTTAGTTTACAAATTCTAGATTTTTGTTTCAGATCTTGGGGTGGATTTTGAGCTTGTAGGTACTTCATGGGTATATTCCTCTTTTTCACTTGGGCATTTATTTCCCCCAATCTGTTAATGGATTCACCTGATTGTCCTAGAGTACTTGAGGTGGGGTCTTCCTACCATGTACATATTAGGGGTTTTTGTGCTGCTAGTAGTATAGTTTTCTTTCCTATTTTGTTTTATTTTTGGCTTGCTCTGGCTCTTTTTCCTTTGTGCTCCTTGAATCTATTGCCCAACGGATTTAAGCACTAGTCCACACTTGAGATTCTAGGTCCCTTGCTTCATCCTTTGTAGTCCTCGTTCTTAATCAGAGCCTTTATTACCCTTTTAATTTTTGAAACTTCATGAGTATCATTTTTTTAGGTTTCAACTCATTATCAGAACTTATTTTAGGTTTCATAGCATATGGGACAACCGATTAGCTAATCCCCGATGGTTTTTAGCGTCAAAGTCTCTATTTCATAAAAAGGGCCCCATCCTTTGTATTATTGGAAAGTCATCTTAGTCAGAGTTTTAGCCTATAATATCTTGTGGGATCCGAACCTAATTTTAACTCGATTCCTCGATCACCCGATAGTCCAACCTTCGATACTAGTCAATCCTTTGGAGTCCATCAAAGGGGGTCCTCACAAGTCCATAATATTGGTTGATCACACTTTTAGGATAATATTACACACACCTAAATGGTTCCATCCTTCAAAATTTTTGATCACCCAATATTTTGATATAAAAGAGGGGTCTACTCCAAAGCATACATTTGATGATGCAAGAAAGTGTACCACTTTTTGAGGTGAAAATGACAACTTTCCCCCTTTTTCAAAATATCAAGGTCATACACAGAACGGTTATGTTGGAAAGGTTCTACATGTGTTGAAGGCTTCTCTAATTACCTCGATGATAGTAGCTCAAGAAAGAATTCTCCACTTTTTTTTTGTCGAAGAACAAGTATTGTGGTCTGAGTTGCAAGAAATGGTTCCAAATCTGTGGCTAATATACCCAAATTCACTTAATTATTTGAATAATCTAATAACTACAGTAGTTACTATAAATACTGTAGGGAATGATTTCCTACAGAGATGCATTGCCTATGTCAGAAAGGTGGGGTAGGATACATATCCATTTTTCCAAAACTGTGAAGATGAACTCATAAAGCTAGACTGGGAGGGACTTAAAGTTCAATCTAGTGTACTATTTGTCATTCAAAATCTAGAATCAACTCATTTGCAGTCATCTATGAGGAAGGAGATAACAAAATATGAATGGGAGAAGAGGCTCAATGATGTAAAAATTAGAAAAGGAGATATGAATAAGCTCATAATGAATTTTCTAGTCACATAGGGCTATGTTGATGTAGTTGAGAAGTTTCAGTTTGAATCGGGCATAGAGCTAAACATGGATCTTGGAATGACAACAGATCGAGTGGCAGTGCACAAATCTATCCAATATGGCGATGTAGAAGTTGCTATTGAGAAGGTCAACGATTTGAGGCTAGAGATTTTGGATATGAACCCCTAGTTGTATTTCCATCTATAGCAACATACATTAATTGAATTCAAACACAACGGTAAGCTGCAAGAGGCTCTTGAATTTGCACAGGAGGGATTGGCACCAAGAGGAGAAGAAAATCATGATTTCCTAGAAGAATTTGAGTGTATTGTTGCATTGCTAGCCTTTGAAGATCCATCATCTTGCCCTGTTGGAGAATTTTTAGACATTTCTCAACTTCAAAAGACAACTAGTGAAATGAATGTTGCAATTCTAACCAGTCAAAATCATGAAAAATACCCTAAGCTTCCAAGTTTTCTAAAGATGTTAATTTGGGCTCAAACACCGCTTGATGAGAAACTTCATTACCCACATATTACAGATATTATGAATGCAACATTGGAGGATCCTCATGTTTGACCAGTTGGCTTGAACTTGGCATTTTTGTTTCTCTTCATCATTGCAGTTTCCCTACACATGCCTAAAAGCTTAAAGCTTCACACTTTTTTTTCTTACAATCCACTTTCTTGAATGCTTGTGTGAGTAATCAAAAATAAGTGAATAGTTGAGATATTTATGTGGGAAAGTGATAAATGGTTCTCAAGGCTTAGTATTGGAATGAAGCCAAATCTATCATAGGCAAGACTTTTCCCTTGCGACCTGAAGTATTCAGATAAGGAGAAGATAATGCCATAGAATCATATAGTATGTCACTCAAGTTATAGATGTTACTCTCTTTGATGGAAGATGAAAGGTTTATTCAAAAACAAAGAAAAATGAAATCCCAAGATAGTAGGTTAAGAAGATGGAAATGAGTCAGCATTCCAAATGCTTCTATAAATTCTATGGAGAGGAAAATCAGGGAAAAGCATATTATTGTCAAAATTATGCTAATTATTCCTCCCGCTAATTGCTTTTCCACCTAAGGATGAGTCATTTGATTTCTTATCTTTTATCCTTCTATGCAAGAAAAATAGGAAAGTATATGGATGGTTTTGTAATTAAAGGAAAAAATGCTTTTATGAAATAATTTGAAAAATCTTTCACTAAAAAAGAGAATATTGATTCTTTGCAAAGAAAAATCAATTTCAAGAAGCAATTACGAAGTAGTTATGGGAAACAAAGGGAGAGCCTTTAAAAACTCATCGAAAGTTACTGTGGAGGGGATCTTTTTTTTCTCAGTTATTCAGGAACAAGGGAAGGGGAGTTTTTCTTCTCAGTCACAGTTTGTTGTACAAGGAGATGAGTCTATGAACTCAATTTTGTATTGGGAAATAAAGGAGATGTTAATAAATTTGTGTGTTTATTTATGTTTTCTTTAGATTGCAAATTCCTATGTCTTTGTAATCTTTTTCCAATGAAATTTCTATTATATCAAATTGTGTGGATTATTATTTTTGAATCTTTGAATTCAAATTAATTAATCTATTGTGAAGACCTGTTGCTCATCCTTTTCTTGTTTCTCATCCATGGGTGTGGGGGAGGTGAAATTTGTGTCATTTTTTTGCATTCACTTAATTCTAAATTTAATCTTTCATGTATCTATTTTCATGGTTATGGGTAGATGTTAGTCTTCCTTTTCTGCTTTCTAGTTAAAAGCATACCCTATTTTCATTCATTGCATATCTTTCGAAGGTAGCAGCGCACCTTGTAAAACAAGCAGAAATCACTTGCAAATACCATTGCAAGTGACTCAACTATTGGTCAGGTTGTTGTTCGTGTGGGAGAAGGAGTATAAACTTGAAGTGAAAAATTTGTTAACCAATAGAGACAACATCAACTCAATACCAACTGCTCACATCCTTGCAACAATCTCTTTCTCATATAGTTGACACCAATGACAACACATAAGCTTGTTGACATCAATGACAACACCAACTGCACATACTTGCAACACATTGTCAAGGGAAACATGTGAATTAGATGCATTTATTCAATGCTTGTAGTTTATTGAAAAATGGCACAAATAGGCTCTAGAATACATAATTTTAGGATATTATGGGGTCAATTAAGCTCAATAATTTAGGGGGCCAAAACATAGTGTGAAATTGTTAAGGGTGACAATTTTGACACTACACTATGTATTTATATGCAATTATTCTAATTTCCCAAAAATTAAATTTTGATAGTTGAGAATTAAAGTTTGAATTTCAAACAATAAATTATTGACACTGACATATTTAAATTTGGAGCCAAAATAGGCAGTCTAGGGTGCAAGGCGCCCTAGACTAGATTCCTTCTTTTTAGGGATCCAAAGTGTCGGGGGCGGGGGGTGGGGGGGAATATTAAATGCCTAGTTTGGATTCCCATGTTTTATTTTTTGAGATTGTTTATAAAAATGAGCAATTAATGCATAATTAGGTTCAAGCACATAAGGGGGAGCAAAACCTAGTGTGAAATTATCAAGGGTGACAATTTTCAATGCTGCCCTTTTAAAGCATCTTTTGGATATTATATTTTCTTTTTTATTGAATGTTACTTTATCCTCTAAAATTATTAGGTGTAAATCACCTATTTATAATCGGTGGCTATCACCCTTATAAACTGTTCAAGGAGCAAGCCTAGAAAGGATAACTCACCCATTGCTTATTTTTTGTGGATCATTATTATATTTTTAGTAACATGACTATTTTTTATTAAAAGAGACATGAAAAACATTCATACTTATGTGTATGGACCAATATTTTATGATCATTGGTGAATGAAAAATTTGTATAATTAATAATGGTCCTTATTATTTCTATACCAAGAATTAAATTTACTTGATTATTTTGTTACTAACTATTTTGTTGATTCTATTTTAGATTTTATTCAAAATAAATGGAGTAGGTTTTATTCCATGCATGGAGTAATAATTTAATAAGATATCTTCTATGGTTTTTTAACCAAACCAAAATGTAAAAGTAACTCTTGAAGAATCAATGTGGCTTTGAAGAATTATGGAAGAGTTTTAACTAGATACTTCTAATAGTACCACCTAACTATATGATAAATGAATGTACTTTCTCTTAGAGAATAATCTCATTTTTGAAGAGAGGAAATTGTATTGAAGATTATGGGCACCTCACTCAAGTGAAATTATTCCATCATAAAATTTCTACTCAAATGAAAGTATTTTATCATAAAATTTCTCTCCAGATTTATTCAAGGAAAAGTATTTTATCATAAGAATTTTCTCTAGTTCTATTCAAGCAAATGTATGCTATGAGCAAGAATAAAAATATTGAAATATTATCCATCACTTATCAGAACCTTTCTATAATGATTGAACTTAGGTGATGTCATTGAGGGGAGTGTGCATAACACCACCTCATGGATAAATCCTAGATGTAAGACTTAACATACATAATATAAGACCCATGGGCATTATATGCTCCAAATTTATAGAAATGTTTGGCCTTAGGTGATGCCATTGAGTGGGAATGTTCATGTCAATACCATCACCTAGCGGCTAAATCCTAGATATATAAATCCCACAAGCATCTATTGAAATTATTCTCTTTGTAAATCTTCCACTTTTAAAATCATTTTATTAAGTCCTATGGGCACTGTGTAATGAGCCTAGGGTGAGGCTGATTTGAGGAGACCTGAGATCCAATATAAATATTTATAAGACCTCATATATAGTATCATTTTTAAAACATTGGGATTATAAATTATGACACTTGATGACTTTCATGTAGTCTGGAATACATGGCTTCCATCTTGGCATATATTTGTGTCCCTATTTATCACTGTCAAAGAAGAATTATGTTACTTGGGTACTTCATTTATTCTTGTATGGAAATCGATATGTGATACCCCTATTAGTATTAAGGGGGAGTGTTATAACATAATATTATTAGGGGTCATACCCTTATACCATTTATATATTGTTCTAATATAAGGTTAAAAAATGGATTATATGCTTATTAAGCATATCCCATTTGAAATAATTATAATCTGATAATTAGATTATTAATTATTTATGAGTGGTGGTTGTTGAATAGGTGTGACCAATACCCCTTTAAATATTATACCACCCTTTCTCTTATATTTAAGAAGGTTCTCATTTGAGAGATGAAGAGTTTGGAGATTACCAGTGAATTCTATCACCATATACATGAGGTTTTTATTAGCCATGTGGAAATATGGAGAAGTATTCCTTGAGTTCATTCTATATTGTAATAAATCATTATTGTAAGTGTTTTCAATAAAATGATGCTTTATGGGGTTTTCTACCTGAAAGAGTTTTCCCCATGTATATCTTGGGTAATGTGTAAAATCTATGATTGTATGATTTTCATTTTATTTATTTTATATCTTCTTTATAATGATTAGTATCCTTGATCTTAATTTCTAACATGGTTGGTCACTTTAGCTTGGTCATGTAGAGGTTTGATCAGATGAAATAAAACTTAGATGAATTGTTTGTCATAATATATACTATGGAGTGATTTTGGTTGATTAATTGACTTTCCTCTATTTTGTGATGGCTTTGACTAGATAAGAATGGGATTGATTCTTAGTATACCTTGATGTAGAGTTTGTGTGATCAATTTATCAAGAGCATTGACCTCCTTCATTATGAGATTAGACTATTAGGTTTTTTAAATAGTATCATCTTTCTCATTGCATTATGAATGATTTGAAGGCATTTGGTTTAAGGGTAATCATACTTCTTGGGTTTGTGCCTTAGCTTGGTAGATTTAATTTTTATGTGGCAAGATGGATGTATGTATTGATACTATACTTTCATGATGAGGTATGCTTCATTTTTAGTATCATGTACCCCATTGCATCATAAGGATAAAGGTTTATATTACATTATAATAGTGAATATTTTAAGTTACATCAATGTCATTAAGTATCTCTAGAGGCATTGTGATTGTGTATATCATGTAAAAAATACTTATTCAAGGTTAAAATCTGTGTTGTGATTTTTAGGGGTTTAAGTTATCTTTGTCCACCTTTAAACAACCATAAACCCTTTAATAAGTCCTAAATATCCTAAGAGGTGTAACTTTGTCACCAAACTTGAAGTCATAATGGGAAAAATAAATTTGACCCCATTTTAATATTACTTTTGGGCTTAAAATTGTTGACTTATATCTAAAGGGAATAATTATTAAATAGTGACATTCTCATCGATGTCAGAAATCAATTTAACACATTTATTCAAGATTTTTTAGATAATGAGCACTTGAAACCAAGTCATTATGCTCATTCAAGAATATTATCAAAGATGAGTAATAAAATATTAATTCACACTTTGGGTTGTGGTATTTTACCTCTTAATGTGGGTCCTAAGGAAGTGTAAATGTTATTTCATCTTATTCTTGCTTTGGATAGATATTCCATATTGTTTATTATACAATGTGAAATATTGAAAAATAGATTTTTTAAATTTATGGAATTGTAACAAGGGGGTTATGATGGACCTATTTTCCTTTATTTCATTAGAAAATGAGATCCCCACAAATAAATGACTAAAAACCCTTAGGTGAATCAACTCAATGTGTGAATATTTAGATTTCCTTATGCTTTGAGGATGAGAGTCAAGTTCAAACAACACTTTTGGGAGAAAAACTAAAAATAAAAAATCAACCTAATTATGCCAATTCAAACTTGCAACAATAATATAAAGATCAATATTGATAGAGACAAAAAACTTATTGCAGATCTGAGAAGGGAAAAATGATGTTTAGCAATCACCAAAAGTCACTTTTTGGAAGTTGTCTAGGACTCATTCGCCCATGGGCGAATGGGTCTTTTGTTAGGGTTCTTCAACAATTTTTAGGAGCCTCGGATATTGATCTATACCTTTTGATTTTTCTAGGCTTTAGTGTCAAAAATTTAGAAATCAAATATGTAGATTAAGTTTCGTGATTTGACAACTTTGACAACTTTTCCAATCTTGCACTTCACAAGGTCTTCAATCCTTCTTCAACTTAAATCTACAACACACACACACGAGGGAAAATTGTTTTTTTTTTGTTGAATGGGGTTTTGCCTTGGTCAAAGCTCATTTTGGTAATCAAACCTTGAATTGAAATAAAGCATGAAGGAGGGAATGAAGAATGAAAAATGCTATGTTACCACTCAAAAAACCCTTGGATGAACCTTGGTAATGGAGATCTTGGAAGGTCTAAAATTCGCATGAAATGGCTTCAATGAATGTTGATCTTGATGCTTGAATTGATGCTTTGAATGCTTGAACTTGATCTTGAAACCTACATTCAAAATGTTAGCTCCAAAAACATGCAAGAAGACTTTGACATGATGATTAGATCTTGAATGCTCTTCATCATCATCCTTTCTCTAGGAATGCTTGCATAAAAACTCTAGCTTCTTAGGATTTGAATTGATGAAATAACCTTGTATTTATAGGTATGTATCCTTAATTTCCTGAAATTCAAATATTACAAGCCAACATTGAAATATGGAATCAGAGACCTTAAAATACCACCAAAAACATATTTTAAATTTAGTTTCAAAGGCCTAGGGAGGACCCATTCACCCATGGGTGAATGGGTCCCAGGTCCCTATTCCTAGAACACACATTGCTCAAGGTAAATTTTTATGTGTTGGAATTAATTATTGTCAGGTTTCCCCTTCAGAAAATGTAATTTAATAGGCTTGTAATTGAATAATAGGACTTATTAAGGTATAATTAAGTCTAATTTAATTAGGGGGGCCCGAAAAAAAGTGTGAAAATGTAAAGGGATACATTTTTCAACACTACATTAAGGCATTATTAAGTTAATTTTAATTAGGAGGGACCAAACAAGTGTGAAAATGTAAAGGGATACATTTTTCTACACTACATTTATCCCCCACTTTAGTGAGAGGATGAACTTGCATCAAACTTACACTAAAATAGACAAACAAGAGAGGTCTAACTATGAAATTGTTGGAAAGATAAGATGGAAAAGATCAAGGAGGAGGATCAAGCCCCAAAGATCTAAGATCACATGGAAAAACCAACAAAGGCACGAGGAGACACATGCCTATGTTAAACATATATATGTATCAATGAAAAGATACTCAATCATACAATGTCAAAGAGTCAAAGAAAAGGAAAGAAAAAGAAAAAGAAAAAGGGGCGGATCAAGCCTTGACTATTTGTCCAAATCGATGTGGATCAAGCCTTAGCTATTTGTCCAAAAATGTTTACAAGTGGAACCCACTATCCACTATGCAAACAAAAATGCACACTCACATGGGCTAGTGAAATCTGCTGTCCATTAGGTGAGCCCTAGAAGTGACAAATGAGAGAATCTTATTAGGCTCCCATAACCATACCAAAGTTATACCTCTAATAAATTTAATATGGCACCACACAATATGAACTTCGATCTTCATAAGGCTTAGCAAGTTGTGTTATGCTAAACACTTGTGAACAATCAAGGATCCAATAGCAAGAAAGGTGTGTTATGCTTGGTGGCCATGAAAAAGGGTTGTAACTTCAAGCTTCACAAGGTTAGCAAGTTGTGTTATGCTAAAAAATTATGAAAAAACTACAAATAGGATAATACATGTTCAAAGGGGTTTTGCTCAGTTCATGTAAGGTTTCCACTTAGGGAACATTGTGCCTAATGTCTCCAAGAGAGGACAAGTCTAGGGTACAAGATTCACAACTTAGGGACTGCAATGTGTAGCATCACCACTAAGAGGAATGTCAAATGGTAAGAAAGGTTACACTCTTGGAGGACATCAAACCTAATGACACCACCAAGAAGAAGACACATCACAAAAGTAAGAACACTGTACTATGAAACATAAGACAATAAAAAATGATAATGCCAATGTATGCCCCCACTTTAAAGAAATTGCTAAACACCATATTGTGAGCAATTACTTTAAAGTATCAAATGATAAATTCTAAACAAGACATGAGAGCTTATTTGGAAAACCCTATGTAAAACATATGTTTCCAAATGAAGCTACGTCATGAAAAGGGGTTGCCCCCAAATAAAATCCCAAAATCACACAAGGGATCCATGGATTTGGGGTCAACATATGTCTTTGATACAATGATGTTATAGAGCTCAAAAATGTTAGCATTCCCCAAATAATTCATATAATGGGAAGAATGACACATAAAGAGAAAAAAAAGAAAAAAATATTTTAGGTCAACATGGAAGATACCTAAATGTCTTGACACCTTATGTGATCCCCAAAAGGAAAATAGAAGAAAAGAGAAAAGATAAAGGTTTATGACATATAGAAGAATGTAGATACAAATAGAGGAATGAATATAAAGATGTACCAAAAAAAATAGTACAAGGGATCACATTACACACATGTAATCACACAGAGAATGTGAAAATAAAAACAAATACAAGACTAATAAGGCACATATGAGTCAACCTATAGTAGGTCATATGTATCCCAAACTTGTTTTTCATATGTGGAAGGTGGAAAACTAGCCAAAGGGACAATGTCAAGTGCCAAACTAGGACAATCACCAAGTTCAACATGTGGTGAATCACTCTTTGTAGGAGGATCATCATAGTTGTTATCATTTAAGCTCATACAAGAAGAAAACAATACATTTAACTCTTTATGCACTTCTTCATCAATTTTTGCAATTTCATTATCATCCAAGTTTATCATAATAGAAGGTCTAATGATAATATCCATAGAAGGTTCTTGTTCTTGTTGTGTTCAAGATATAGGATTTTCTTGTTTTGGAGAAGGTGAAGATTCATCATGCATTTCTTGAGGTAAGTTTGGATTTTAATTTTATATTTTGTTCTTTTCTTTTTCTTGTAACAAACAAGTAATAGCACGATGTCTACGCCTACGCTCTCTAGCATTTCAGTTTCTTTTTGTTCATTTTTCAAGTTGCGATTGTGTAAGAGCAGGTTTATCAGCCATAGGTTTCTTTTATTCCCTTAGGGGAGGAATGAAAGGAACCATGGGATTTTGTTCAACCACTTTATCTTTAGCTTTATAAACTTGTTTGATTTTAGGAGGCACAATGGGACTTATTTGGCTATCTTGTGGTCTCGGTAAAATATTTTTCATGTTTTGGTCTTGGTTACTTGGAAGGGTTTTTGGTTCAATCATGGTTTCATCAAGGATAGGAGGCCCAATTTTGGGTTGAGGCATATTAGTTAGGGATAATTTTTTTATACATTTTTCCTTAAAATTTTGATAGGATCTAAAAAATAAGTCCTCACAAGGCCTAATAGGTTCCATAGGTTTGGGCCAAAAGAAATCCAATGAGAAAATCCCACATGAAGACATAGGATTAAAGACACTATGATGCAAAGTAAAAATCTCATTTCCAAATGGAAACTTTAAGCATTTATGTGGTACTGATGTGATGAATTTCATGGAGTTAAGCCATGGGTAGCCTAACTTCACACAAAATTGGTCTGATGATGAGATGATGGAGAATGAGACACTTAATGTTTTCAGTCCAAACTTTAAAGGAAGAGTTATCGAACCCATAGGCAAGCAAAACCATTATGTGTTTTGATCCACACTTTCTGTTTTTCATAAGTATATTGGTAAATCTCATGCACAAATAATAATTCTTTAGTGATCACATTCTCTACTCAAACAAGATCAATTAATTTCCCATTAGTAGGCTTTTCATTTATTCTTCTAGCTATGTAAAGAGGACCATCGGGTGCATGTTTGATTATGTCATGTTGTGAGAAAGAAATTTCAAGGGGTATTTTGGTTAGGCCCTTACAAGGTTGAACTTCAATGGTTGCAACCATATTATCTATAGAAACTTCCTCATTGTCTTTAATGTTTTCATGATGCAGGAGCATCTGAGCGCATGAGAAATCCTACATATCAAAATTATTTATGTTATTTTAATTTATTTCTTTTGGTTGTGGTCTTGCAGGAATGATTTATTTTTAAATTATTTTCTTCTCATGATCCATTAGTATTAAATTATTTTGTAAGTGTTGGAATCTTCTTGATGCAAGTGCTTGAGGTAGTGGAGGTGTGGGAATGAGATAGTGGATTCCAATTTAGGGAAATATTAGAAAAAATATCAGAAAAGAACAATTAAGGGGCTGAAGGCATGAATCCCATGCTCAGAGTGGAGGACGTAGAGGTTTGAGTAGAATTTTGGGGAGAGAAATATTGTTTGAGTCGTGACTATGAGACCTAGTTTCAATAAATTGGGCATAACTTTCTGATACATTAACAAAATCAAGAATTTTAAAATGATCTGGAAAGATAAAAACAAGGCGCACCAAACCCAAAAGATATTTTAAAAGATTCATGATAACCATGGAGCAGTGATGGCTAAAAGTGATGTGTTTATGGAGTTGTAGTGATTCTTTCCTGTAGAATTTATTTCAGTTTAGCTTATGGAATTCCAATAGCATATGTTGTTGTAGCTGAAAACTATATGTAAAAAATCATATTATTCAATTTGAATGAAGAATATTTGGTTATATTTTCCATTCAAAAATTTTTGCAAATGTTTTCAACTTTTGAAGTAAGGTTGTTGGTGGTGTTATGGCTGCTTGGATGGGTTGTTTGACAAAACCTCCCATTCTTGTTCTACATCAAATGGTATTAGAGTAGGTTGATCTTGTTGGGTTGTGAGATGTGTTGAGTATGAGTTTTTTGCATGAGCTTTTTTTGGTGAAGAGTGAAGCAGTGAAGTTTCAAGAGAGAGAGGGATAGAGTTGTGAGAAAGTATGTTTGTTGCAAGCATGAAAGAGGGTTTGTGACTACTATCCTCTAGTAGATGTTAAGGCTAAGTATAAGGTGTAGGAGAGAGAGGTGTGTCTACCAGAAACCATCTATTGGGTAGAGGATAAGCAAGAGTGAGTTTGTTGCAGGGATGACCTATGACTACAGAGGGTTGATACCCTGAAGCGAGAGATATTGTTGCAAGGAGGACTTGTAACCTCAAAGGGACTTGCGAGTCTCTAAAAATAGCTTTGAAGAAGAAGACGAGATGGGTCATTAGAATACCTATGAGAATGCTATTTTGGGAAGAGTATTGGGAAAAATTGAGAGAAAATAAGCTCTTTGAAGAGTTAAGAAAGATAGAAGTGAGATTGGATGCCCTTGAGGAAAGCTTTGGAATGAAAAAGAAAGCTATAGTTGAAGAAAATCAGAAAATAGATGAAGCTAAATTACATTGTTTGTTTCATAATGAGTTTGCAAATAATGATTTGTGTGTAGGAAATGAAGAAGGAAAATAAGTTGTAATAGAGGACAACAAAGAGAAGAAAGAGGAAAAGAAGATGTTTGGCAAAGTGGACATCGAAAAGGAGAATATTGTAGCGATTCTTGCCTGTAGAATTTATTTTAGTTTAGCTTATGGAATTTTTTTGGCCGACTAAGTTGTTGATGTAATCCATGATGCGGATATATAAGAGTGAATGTTTATTTGAATTGAAGTGTGCTTGATGTGCTCCTTTGTGTGTATGCAAATTTCATTTGAAGGCAGAGCAAAGTGAGAAAGAGATTAATCAAAGTGTGAAGAAGGTTTTCTGAGCTTAATTAGAATTATAATTAGGCTTGTGTAGAAGCTATTTTCTTAGTTCACACCTTATGGATCTAATCCAAATTATTGTTGGGCAATGATCCCTTTTGTAATTAAGTAGTGAGGTCTAGGCAGTGTGCTTGAATGCATGTTCCCATTATTACTTTCATTATACTTTTAACATGGTATAATATTGTGGACTAACATCCACCATGGGTTTTCCCCTAATAGGGTTTCCACATAAAAATCTTGGTGTTCTTTGTGTTTCTGATGCATTGATTGTTTATAGTTTATTTCCCATTCATCAGATCTGTGATTAAGTTAAGTAAAGTTAGAAAAGTTTAATATTTTGTGACAACTAATTCACCCCTTCCCTCTCAGTTTTTTGTCCTTGTTTTTCCAACAATTGGTATCAGAGTAGGTTCCTCTAAAGAATTTTAAAAGCTTGAGGTGATCTGAGATGGCATCATACAAGAAGGGAAATCCTAGATTTGATGGAACAAACTATTCATTATGGAAAGTCAGGATGGAGTGTCATTTGAGGTGCATTGGTGAACCCTTTTGGAAGATTACAAAGGATTCATATGTTATTCCTCGGAATGGTCCTTCCACTACTGATGAGATTAAAGAGGTTGAGAATAATGTCAGGGCTATGGAAGCTTTGTTGAGCACTTTAACAGATTCGGAGTTGACAAATGTGATAGGCCTAAAGACAGCTCATGAGATTTGGACGAAGTTAGAAACTTTGTATGAAGGAGATACACAGGTGAAGATGGCTAAGCTACAAAGTTTGAAAGGCAAGTATGAAAATTTGAAGATGGGTGATATCACTTCTTTTATGCAAAGAGTAAATGAAATAGTGATGGGTATTAGATGTGTTGGTTGTTCCCTGGAAGAGGATGAAATTGTGGCTAAAATACTCAGATCCTTGGCTCCCTCCTACAAAGTGAAGGCTCATGCTATTGAAAAGATCATATCAGTAACAAATATGACAAGAGATACGTTGATTAGTAAATTTGTTTCCTTTGAGTTGAGTGAATTTGGTGAATCTATTCCCAAGACTAAATCTGCATTTAAGGCTATTGTATCCAGAAGGAACACACAAAGATATGATCTAGGAGAGTGTTCTAGAAAGACATCCAAGTATGATGAAGAATTGAAACAACTTGAAGGTGAAGATAGAGAGGTAGAAGAATTGGAAGCACTGATTGTGAAGAAAGAAGGCAGAGGACAAAGTAAGTATAAAGGAGTGTTTCCTATTAAATGTTTTTCTTGCAGTAAAATAGGTCATTTTGCATCAAGGTGTCCTAGAAGAGTTCCTAGATCTAAGCCTAACACTATGTTAAGAAGGAGTGACTGATGATGATTTTGATAAAGATAATGGAAATGAGGATGAATGGGTGTTCCTTGCTATTAAGGAAAATGGTCTAGTGGCTACTAAATCTGCCAAAGATGAGAAAGCTCTTGTAGCCCGAGTTGAAGAAAAGGATGAGTGGGTTATTGATAGTGGATTGTCACATCATATGACTAGTGATAAAAGAAAATTTGTAAGTCTAGAGAAGTATGATGGTGGGGTTATAAGATTTGGTGAGAACAATGCTGGTGTGATTCATGGTAGAGGATCTATTTGTCTTGGTGGTAAGCACAACACTGATGATGTTATTTATGTTGAAGGCTTGAAGCACAACTTGTTGAGTGTTAGATAGATGATGGACAAGGGTTATGATCTTTAGTTCATAGATGGAAGATGCAAGATACTTGGAAGTTTAGGAAAAGTAATTTCTTCAGGTAAAAAGACTGAAGGTAATTTTTTTACTTGAATCTTGCTAGTGAAAGTTGTTTAATAGCTCAAGTAGATGAAAGTTGGTTATGGCATAGGAGGTTGTGTTATGTGAATTTTGATAACATTGTCAAGGTGAGTTCCACCCAAGCAGTAAGAGATTTACCTAAGTTAGTGAAGCCTGCTAACACAATTTATGAGGAATGTCAGATAGGAAAACAAACTAGAGTCTCTTTTTGGAGCAAACAACATCATTCAAATGGTTTACTGAAGCTTGGATTCAATAAAGGTACTATTGATAGCAACTTATATTTCAAGTTAGATCATGATAAAGAGTTAATTATTGAAGTCTTTGTTGATGACATTATTTTTGGAGGAGATGATAATCTATGTATGAAGTTTGCTGATCAAATGAAGAGTGAATTTGAGATGAGTATGATTGGAGAAATGAAGTTCTTTCTAGGATTGCAAGTTACTTAGTTAGAAAATGGAATTTTCATATCTCAATCCAAATATGTGAGAGAGTTGTTGAAGAAGTTTGGTATGGAAGACTCAAATCTAGTTGGTACTCCCATGGTAACCAAATGCAAGTTAACATAGAATGATGATTCTCCTAAGGTGAATCAAATAATATATAGGTCAATGATTGGTGGATTGTTGTACTTAACTTAGACTAGACCAGACATTATGAATGCTATATGTATGGTTGCTAGATTTTAGGCTGATGCAAAAGAATCACATGTGACTATTGTTAAGAGAATCTTCAGATATCTGAAAGGAACAATTGATTTTGGACTTTGGTATCCAAAGGATGATGATCTCACTTTGAGTGCATATACTGATGTGGATTGGGAAGGAGATGTAGATGACATGAAGAGTACTAGTGGTGGTGCTTTCTTCCTAGGGAAGAAGCTGGTGTCTTGGTTGAGTAAAAAGAAAAATTCCATTTCTACATCTACTATTGAAGCATAGTATATTGCTTCTGCTAATAATTGTACTCAAGTGATGTGGATGAAACAAATTTTAAAAGATATCAGGGTAGTATATAAAGAGCATGTTTCCATATACTATGACAATTTAAGTGCAATAAATATCTCAAAGAATTTGGTGCTACACTCTAAGACCAAACATATATCAATCAAGTTTCACTTCTTGAGGGAGAAAGTGAGTGAGAAAGAAGTCAGACTAGAGTATGTACCTACCAAAGAGCAGATTGTAGAAATTTTCATTGAGTCATTATCGAAGGATACTTTTGAGTATCTCAGAGGAATGTTAGGGGTGATTACCCCTCTTGATAAGAACTAAAGATGCATTTACTTGCATCAATTTGTGTGCTTAATTTCTATATTCTAATCCAGATTGATGTTTCTATGGATGTTACTTAGGGGGGGTAGTTAGATGTGCAGATATGTGGTTCAAAGCGTGTATGTGGAAAGGTAATTCTTACCTTTTCCATTGATGTCAAAGGGGGAGAAGAGCAATGTGAAAAATATTTCTGGGAGAAGAGCCTTGTGGGGAGAAAAGTAGTTGAGAAGAAGAGTCAGATTCTAAGGAGTAAGTGTGTTGGGTTGATGGTATTTTTCACATCATGTGTTGCCATCAATGCCAAAGGGGGAGATTGTTGGGAAAGTGTCAGATGTTGCAGATGTGTTGTTGATATGTGGTTGTCATTGATGTCAACACTATTAGCATTATTGTATTGAAGGTTGTATATGTCGAGGATATTGAAAAAATTATTGAAGGAAGAGTTACAGAGTTGTCTATTCCCAATAGAATTGTGAAGGTTTTGAAGGTGTCTTGTTCTGTACATTGAAGATCAATTGTTGTGGACTAAAGGGTTTACTATTGAAAGTATCTAGTACATCTACCAGAAGTTTCAGAGGTCTACGTGAAGCTTTGATCGTGTTGTGGTCTAATAGTGTTTTTGTGGTCTCTGGCAATGTTCCTGAGTGAATTTTGTGTAATTATGGTAATCTTAGTTGTTACAGATGCTTCTCTATTAGTTCATGTTGCTTTTGGATGCTTCTAGATCATTCTCTATTATTTTTGTACGTCTACATTGATCGGTGTGCTCATGGTCAAAGATTTTTCTTGTGCATGTTTGGGTTTTCATGTTCTTGGCCAACATGATGGTGGTAACGTTTTGTGGATCCTTGAAGAGTAAAATTTGAATATTTGGTGTGCTCGTGGATATTGTTTTGGATCGCATCATAATATTGGCCAACGGTATTTTGATCCACATTGAAAATTTATTTGTTAATTTGGGCCGACATTGTAAATATGTTTTTATTTTTCTGGCCAACTAAGTTGTTGATGTAATCCATGATGCAAATACATAAGAGTGAATATTTATTCAAATTGAAGTGTGCTCGATGTGCTCCTGTGTGTGTATGTTAATTTCATTCGAAGGAAGAGTAGAGTGAGAAAGAGATTGAGTGAAGTGTGAAGAAGGTTTTCTGAGCTTATTTGGAACTATAATCAAGCTTGTGTAGAAGCTATTTTCTCAGTTCACACCCTATGGATCTAATCCAAATTATTGTTGGGTAGTGAGCACTTTTGTAATTGAGCAGTGAGCTCTAGGCAGTGTGCCTGAATGCATGTGCATTCCCATTATTACTTTCATTATACTTTTAACAGGGTATAATATTGTGGACTAACATCCACCGTTGTTTTTCCCCTGACAGGGTTTCCACGTAAAAATATTGGTGTTCTCTGTGTTTCTGATGCGTTGATTGTTTATGGTTTATTTCTCATTCATCAGGTTTATTCATGATTGAGTTATTTAGAAAAGTTTAATATTTTGTGACAACTTATTCACTCCCCCTCTCAGTTGTCTATCCTTGTTTTTCCAACATGTGTTTGATGCACGAGCATCCATGCGCATGAGCAATTCTGCACATCAAAATTATTTTTGTTATTTTAATTTCTTTCTTTTGGTTGTGGTCTTGCAGGCATGATTTATTTTTAAATTGTTTTCTTCTCATGCTCCATCAATATTAAATTATTTTGTAAGTGCTGGAATCTTCTTTATGCAAGTGCTTGAGGTAGTGGAGGTGTAGGAATGAGATAGTGGATGCCAATTCAAGAAAATATTTGAAAAATTATCAGAAAATAATAATTAAGGGGTTGAAGGCATGAATCCCATGCTCAAATTGGAGGAGTTAGAGGTTTGACTGGCATTTTGGGGAGAGAAAGATTGTTTGAGTCATAACTGTGAGACCCAGTTTCAGTAAATTGAACATAACTTACTCATATGGCAATGAAATCAAGAATTCCAAAATGATCTGGAAAGCTGAAAATGAGATGCACCAAACCCAGAATGCGTTTTAAAAGAATCATGATAATCATGGAGGTGTAATGGACAAAAGCGACAGGTTTATGGAGTTGCAACGATTCTTGCCTATATAATTGATTTTAGTTTAGCTTATGGAATTCCAATAGCATATGTTGTTGTAGCTACAAATTGTATGTAAAAACCATATTATTCAATTTTAATGAAGAATATTTGGTTATATTTTCCATTAAAAAATTGTTGCAAATGTTTTCAACTTTTGAAGTAAGGTTGTTGGTGGTTTTATGGTTGCTTGGATAGGTTGTTTGACAAAAACCCCCCATCCTTGTTCTACATCATTTCATCATCTATTTCAACATTCATAACATCATTCTTAGGTTCACTAGCTTTGATAAAGTAGATGTTATGATTTGAAATAGGATTAATAAAGATTTTTTTTGGTTAGGAGGAGCTACAGACTTGTTACCTTAATCATTAACACCACCAATCTGGATATGATTAGAATCAATGAGGTCTTGCACAATATGTTTAAGACGCTTACAATGTTTCATATCATGTCCATTTTGTCTATAGTTTTGAGGTAAAGGCTTAGTAGGATCAGGAGATCTAATAGGAGGTAAGAAAATTAAGTTCTTGTTTAAGAGATGTAACATGGTGTTATGAAGGGTATCAGGTAGAGGGATAAATTGTTTACTTCTCTCTCCAAATGTATATGGATTTTTCATCTTTATAGCAACCGATTTGGTTTCAACATGTTGAGTTGGTTGAGGGGGATTAAGTTGTAAGAAACCATTATTTTTTTTCTTAAATGGTTGATAGTTGTTTTGAGGCACATATTCAGATTTTTCAGGATGGCTAGAGGGAGTTTTCACTTCAGGACTACTAACTGAATTTTTGTAATCACAAAGGGAAGTACACAATTGTGTGAAGGAGGTAATTTTCATCATCCCACTCTTATCTTGAAGTTTATTTTACAAATTTTCAATTAACATTCGTTGAAGATTAGGATCAAGAATCTTAATGTCGATTTGTGAATAAATCAATTGATACAAGCGATAAAGTCGGTGACCTTTTCATCATATTTTTTCTTACATCTCATTAAATCTGATAAGGTCATCTTAGGACCCATGTGTACTTATAAATGATTAAGGAAGGCATCAATAATTTGATTAAATGAATGTATTGAATTATTCAATAAGCAAAAAAAACATTCCAAGGTAGTGTCTTTCAAGGATCTAGGGAAGGTTTTATCCAAGAGTTTATCCTTGAAAATGAAGTCACTAAATAAGGTTGTGTATGCGAAAACATGACTAACAGGATCTCCTTTCCCACCATATTTCTCAAATCTAGGAATCTCTATACCTTGTGGCATTTTTGTTCTTAATCTCTCCAAGGATAAGGGGTTTCTTTTGACATATTGTGAAGGTTGGCCATTTTGATTTTGATTCAATGTAGCATTTTTTTGTTGGAGGGATGAAACACTTTGTAAGAGTTGGTTAAGAATGAGATCATTGTTTGTGTTGTGAGATGGAGGTGAATAAGGTGGAGTTGTATATGTGTTCAGAGGACAAGTGAATTGTAAATTTGTGAGGAGGGATGGATGAGGAGATATGATATTTGAATGCGCAAAGCTAGAGGGATTCCTAGTGGAAATACCTAAGGTAGTTGGACATTACTAGTAGGTTGTATGGTTGTAGTAACAGTTGGATTAGTGTATGTCAGAATAGAGGTTATGGTTGTGGAAGGGGGAATTGAATTTCCACCTTGACTTTGAGTATACCCCAAAGCTTGAGCACAACTAGTCATTTTAGGGAAAATTTTGGTAATGATGTGATTTAAGCTACACAACTTCTATTCATAAATCATTATCAATTATTCTCTTCATGTTATCTTTGATAGGAACCACATTACCAGTGATGTATTCAGAACTCACAAAGTTTTTCAATTTATCTAACTCTTCATCCATTTTTATTAGGTTATATTAAGGGAAATTAACAACCCTTGATTCAACATTAGTGACATTAGGTTTTGGTAAGGAGGTAATTGGAAATGAAGTGTCAAGGGTATGGTCCATTGTGGGTTGAGTAGTGTCAACACTATAAGTTAAAGAGTTAGAAAACCAAAGATCCGCAGTGAGTGATGTATCATAGGATGACATGAGTCTCAAACTACATATCACGACAATATTGGCAATAGGAAACCAAGTTGTGAAGCTCATGCAAGTTTCACAAACCCAAGGTGCACCCCAAAATGGAGAATAGGTAAAATGCAATAAAAAACCCTAGAATGTGAAGTGCAATGCAAGTATGTAAAATCCATTTCTAGATTTTAAACAAGATAACTTTCTAATTATGCAATGTAAAAACCTAAAAAATAATATCGTTTTGAAATGCAATTTTTAATTCAAACAATGCACCGATTTTGACAATTTAACCTCAATATGAATAATTTCATAAAAAAATTCTAGAAACTGAAACAATAAAATAAATGCAGAAACAGTGTTTTGATGCTCAAAAATGATGAAATATACCTAATTAGGGACTCATTTTCCCATGGGCGAATGGGTCTCACTTCAAGGTTTTGAAAAATTATTTTATAGATTTCTGAGTCAATTTTTTATGTTTTTCAAATTCTGGTTTCAAATAGGTAGTTACAGTTTTAGATTTTTGGAAAATCAAATCTAAATGTAAGTGCAAAATGATGTTAAATGCCACGGAAAAAGACCTAATTTGAGATGCAATTTTGATTCAATTTTCTAATGTAAATGACTGAACATGCAATGTTATGTAAACACTATGCAAAATGACTGAGATTTTTGAATTTTCTAGATTTTAAAGAATGTAAAAATGCAAACTAATGCAATTAAAAAACCCTAAATAAGATGCAAATAATTGCAATGCAATGAAAAATAATGCAATCCTAGACCTAGGGTTGAAATGGACTCCAAAAATTAGAAATTTATGATGCTCAAAAGTCAGGTTCACCGAAATGAAACAACAAAAAATAGGGTTTTGATGATCAATTAATATGAAATGATAACAAGGGGGTTATGATGGACCTATTTTCCTTTATTTCATTAGGAAATGAGATCCCCACAAATAATTGACTAACAACACTTAGGTGTGTGGCAACAAAAAAAGTACCCCTTTTTCTTGCTTGTTTTGGCCCTCCTTGTAAACTAGGCTTAATGGTGCCTTGATTTAGTGTTGTAATGTGTTTAAAAAATTCACATTAGGTCTTGGGCCCTTGTGAACTAATGAACATAAATGGTACCTTTCTAAAGTGTTGTGAAGTATTGTAACACACTTTCACACTTTTCTAAGGTTTTATTAATCAACTGCACCTAATAAATCTCTTTTTAACCTTAATCATGTTGTATTTAGAGTGTTGTAAAGTGTTGTAACACATTTTTACACTTTTCTAGGATCTTAATAAATAATTAAGCTTCTTTATGCTTTAATTAGACTTATTTTGCATCCACAAGCCCCATTTAATGCATCTTCTCGGGGATGATCGTAACATAAATCAATATCCAATCATAATTCAAGTGTTTCCAAGTTGTGTGGCCTAGATTTAGTAATCTAGGACTCATTCACCACCTTGGGCGAATGAGTCCCACCTAGGTTTTTGGGTCTTGAACCTAGTTTCACACCTTTCTAAGCATTTTTAAAAATGGTCCCATAAATTATGCCTAATGGGACTCATTCACCATCTTGGGTGAATGAGTCCTGTGTGGCCCAAAATCAAAATTAATTCAATTTTTGGGTAGGATTTTATCCTCCTAGATCTGATTTTGGTTTGTAGTGTTGTAATTTTAGGAATTCTTGTATAATTAAGTATAAATACAAGTTTCTTTCACTCATTTTATACCTAGCAAATTGAATGAGCATCCTTACAACAAAGTTGAGTTTACAAGAGAATTCAAGCATTTACAAGAGCATTCAAGAGCATTCAAGGGAAGATTATCAAGCATTCTAGAGCATCATTCAAACATCAAGCATCATGTCAAAGTATTCATGCATCATGTTTGTCTTTGAGCTAACCATTGTGATGTAGGATTTTATGATTCAAGCTAGCATCCTATTCCAAATCTATCACATCCAAGAAAGATTCAAGATCTACATCCATTGGAGCCATTTCATACATGTTTGCAGCACCTCATTGCTAGGGTTTGGTGAATTGAAACATCATATTTTTTCATTCATCATTCTCCATTCCTATTTCATTCTATTTCAAGGTCTATTTACCAGAATGGGGTTTGACCAAGGAAAACCCCTATCCACTAACATAACAAAATTTTTCCCTCTCTTTTATGTGTGATTTGTAGGTTTAGTTTGAAGACACATTGAAGAGTAAGATTGGAGAAAGTTATCAAAATGCATAAAGTTGTCAAAGTTGTCATTAAGCATTGGAGAACATTGGAGAACACCTACAGGTTGATTTACAAAGATTTAGATCTAGAAACCTGAAGAAGCAGATTGAGCAGACTGAGAAGAGTAGATTTAGACCTTGAAGTTTCAAAAAAACCTACAGGTTGATTTACAAAGATTTAGATCTAGAAACCTGAAGAAGAAAATTGAGCAGACTGAGAAGAGCAGATTTAGACCTTGAAGTTTCAAAAAACCCTAAATGGATTGATTTCCCACTTCTGGTGAATGAGTCCCATTTTAGGTCAAAATTTATATTTTTATAGATTTGGATACCCATTTCCCAGATTCTTGTTTTTGCATAGAAACCCAAATCTAGGATAGATTCGCCTAGCTTGGCATATGAGTCCCACTCAAAATTAAACTCATAACTTCTAGCATTTCAGAGCTTCAATTAGTCATCTCTAGATTTCTAGGTGCACACATTTCATCTTACTTCTTGTTATTTTGTTTTGCATACATTTCTAGGTCATTTAGTGAAAGATTGTATCAAACTAGGTTTAAGCATTTCATCTTATATTGCATTTATCTTTCCAAGCCCTAGCTTGGTGGTGAACCCCTCATTAGTTTACAATCAGCCCCTAGGTCAACTCTATTGCAAGATCTCTTTGTAACGCCCTGCCACAAAACCCCAAAGGACAACACAACTAACTAACAATTATGACACAATTTATTTTTTAAGGGAAACTCAACATATAGATCATACAACACTAACATATAATGCATCTTACATAAGTTCTAACAATGTCCTTTAGGGTATCATGGTTGCATTATAAACTAATCCCATAATGATGATAAGCTAACTACAAGTGTCTATTTTAAAACCATAGCATAGGTAAATGAACATCATACATACATCCATAACATCAAATATACTCCCATCAATGATCACATAATAATACCAAAGTGTACATCCATCACTTTTATTACATAAATATATATTATTTCATGATCACACAAATATGCCAATTCTTCCCAATGAACAATGGGAAGGATACATCAAATACATATTATGATACAACTGAAATGATTACAATTCATAGTATCAATGTTGCCACAAGAATCTTGTGCAAGATTTGGAACACAACATAAGGTACAACTCCATGCTCACGAACATCAACTTGGAACCCAATGGAGTGCATATCATGTTCCACCCAACCATGTGGAACCCTAACGCCCACCCCCGTGCTATGAAATGACAATAAGGACCCACTACAAAAATAGTCAAATAGACATGAGCTTAACAAGACTCCAACATACAAGAGTAACAAACAAAACATAAAGAACAACTGCTTCCAAAGGTACATGAACAACAAGGGGAAAATAGTAAGGCATATTGGGTTGGTATAGGGAAGAGTGGCATCGCATAGCTCAATATGGGTTACCCAATGCAGATCTTCCTAGGTCCCGACTGCCATCCTGGGTTACCTTGGCAACCTCAATTGATCCTCGACCCCCATTCTAACTCATGTGGAATCAACATACCTTTCATGAAGAAAAGGTAGTTGATCTTGCCATTACAGGCTTTCTCGTCTCATCTCAAGCCTAAACGAGCAATTGAGCCATGAGAGAGGCATCCATTATCTTTTATTAATGTGATTACTACCCAACCCCCTAACTATTTATTAGGTTATCACTGAATTAACACAACTTCCACATGGGTTACCTTGGACACCACTTAGGGCTTTGACCCCCATGGGAAGCCACTCTCCCTACTAGCAACAAAAGAGTCTATAGTGCACTAACTGGGTAAGCCAACTTGCACAGCATATAAAGTCACATGAACTATCACATAAAGTGAGGCATGCACCATCTCACACAAAGTCTCCATAGTTAATAAGTCCACAGTGCAAGAATATAACCCACATAATCATAAATCAATTATAGAATCAAGTGTTCACAAAGAACCAACATGAAAATCCAATAATAAAGAAAACTCTTTCCCCAACCTTTGGAAGTCTCTCAATAACTGTTTCACACAAAGACTCCCTCTTAACACAAAAACCCAAAACCACCTTAATCCAATAATCAAATACATTATTTAAACAAGTGCACAATCAAATAATGCAATCACTCAACAATACCAAAATCAAACACAAAGATCAGAACAAATAATCAACCAACCATTTAATCCACACACAATAATCAATAAAAATCAACAAGCAATACGTTCATGGATGACATAATTTTCACATTTTCTATAATTCATTACTTAACTACTAACCTCGCGTATTAATCCTCAAATGTCTATGATATCAATTAATCTTATTTACAATTCAACTATTAGAGAATACAAAGAAATCAACACTTTAAAAGATTATCAAATTCATCCATTTTAACTAATTTCCATAGTTATCTAAATACTCATTTATAAAATAAATCATTCCTCTTCTAATTTAATATTTCCAAATTCGTTTTATAATCCAATCATTTATTAATAGGAAAAACATACTTTTTTCAAACATTTAAATATATATACAATTATTCCTTTAATTATCTATATATATATATATAGAAGAATCACTTTTCCCTATTTAAATTCCTAACTTACTTCTCTTAACAAAATCCCTTAATCCCAAAAGACAAAATTATTATCTTACTTGGACCATCTTATAAATATACATATATGTTAATAAATCTTAACAGAGTGCTAATTTCATTACAGAATCCAATATCTAAATATGTAGTAAAAGTGTATACTAAACCTTCAATGAATTTCCTAATCATTATTTATTGCTTAAAGGACTACTACTCCCCTTAATACATTGTCTAAAGCCATTCTAGACTCATAACACATCAACTTAGCATTTTCAAAATGATCTTCAAGATGAAGTTAGTGACATTCACCATGGAAATATTAAGGTAGATTCCAAGTCGGGGGTTTACCATCATAGTTTTTATAGAATTAACCATCCCAAAATGGAACCAAGCATTATATACATGAGTACGGCCATAAAGGGAAATTGACACAAAACATGTGGTATGAAACACCATTTTAATATGGATATGTAAGAAGGGCGATGGCCTATGAAGGTAGATGCAAAAGAAAATAAGAGACTCCATATTAGTTAACAAAAAATTTGCAAAAAGAATGGTGGCTTGCATAGAGAGGGGTGCAACACCCTAATCCCTACGTTACATGCATCAAAATTCCAACAAACTACATGATATCGAATCATATGTAAACAAGAGCTGCAGGGCAGCGTAGCTCCTGCCAAAGACTGGCAGAATAGTTTTGGTAATGATCCAATAAATGAATCATATGCAGGTGTTTTGGTCTCTAGTTTTACTATAACATGAATTCGATTATCAAAGCTGATTTGATTGAAAGACAAAAAGTGTAACAACTTCACATTTTCTGACTTTTAACTACCAAGAGGAGTTTTATTTCCTAGCTACTTGCTGACAGAAGTTCCATTCAGTGTTGAGATTGAAAAGGGGTACATTACACATGATAAATTGTTCTCTCTATACTAAGTAACTAATCTGATCCCCTGATTAAATAGGATTATCAAACCTATAGTTAACTAGAAGGTGCCTCTCTTGGGAGCTTGGAAGTTGAATGTTGATGGGTTGCTAAAATCAAACTAGGAGTAGCTGGAGGAGGTTATGTGATTAGGAAGTGGGAAGGAAACCAGTTTTAGACTCTTTTAGTTTTTGCCTCTATAATTGCCATAAACACCTCCAGCAGAGTGGAAATGATGACCTTATCTCAATCTGCAAAAATTCATTGATAGAAAAGACTTTATTGTGTAAGGTGATCTAAAAATTCTCATTGATGCCTTAAATAAGTAGATATGAGAAGCCTAGAGAGGGAATTCATCTTTACAAGAGGCCTTAAGGGCAGCAAATAACTTGGACAATGTATAGACTTGGCATGTCAAGTTTAGAGGCAATAATGTGGCAGATTCGACAGCCTAGATAGGGTTGTGTTTAGTAACAAATGAGGAAGTTGGGGTGTTGTAAATATGCCATTATCAACCCTTTAAGGACATCCTTGATCTTATAGTTAAGGATTGTTGAGTGCAACAAAAAAGTTGTTAGCTTGGAAAATTAAGAAGTTGAAGATTACCTAATATTTCACAGGAAGCATTGTATTTCCTATCTCCTAGAATAGGATTACAACATTAGCCTTTAATTGGTTGTAGCATGTGTAAGCCCCTTAGAGTTGCATGGGGAATGACTACTTTCTATAGTCAAATTTTGAGAAAGTTCACTTTTATTCTATCCTCATCTTGCTCTTCACATTTTGGATCCATTCTTCTACACTGCTTAGATGTGCTTTGAGATTGAAAAGGATCCATGTGCAAGGTGGGGGTAGAGTTGTGGCTCTGGAAGGATCATACAACATTTAATCTGGGTGTTCTTTGCTTTTCCTTCCTCGATATAGCTCCTCTTTATTTTGCTTCTGGATATGCTTGATTGTGTACAAGACTTCTGGATTTGCATTAATTCTCACTTAGAAATTGGGGTATGTGATTACAAGGCTAAGAAGCTCACTTGCTTGATTTTTGAAGTGGGAGCTTGGAATTATCAATTTGGATAATTGAAAATGAATTTTCATAGACGATGTAATAATAAGTGCCACTAGAAAACTACAGCCACAAGGGATGGACAATCAACAATAACAACTAGAAGAAAGAATAGTAACAACTAAATTTTTTAATCAGTAGTGCACCATATAACCCTATAAATTGGGCATACAAAAACTAAAAAGTAAATGTTGTTTTTTAGGAGTAGTGCACCATATAACAATAAATATTAACCCTATAAACTAGGCATACAAAAACTAAAAAGTAAATGTTGTCTTTTAGGTTCTGACCAAGCCAGATACCAATTTGGCATATGGCAATCCCCCAACTGAGTAAAATTGTACACCCCTGGTTTTTAACCTTTATGATGAAACTCTTATGAAATAATTGCTAGGAGATTAAGAAAAAGTTGAATGATGAGAGAATGGTAAATTATTAAATTGATTGTTCACAACTATCAAGAAAATTATTCCCATAAAATGAAAATGCATTATATGAGACAGATACATTAATTTCAAAATTTAATGTAATTCATACTTTGAAGTAAGTTGACACCAGCTAGATGCCAAGCTGTAAGCATAACTGAATTGCTAAATAAAAACCTGTGCATGTAAAGGATAAACCCAAACTTTCATTCTTGTTCCACGAATAAAGTATTGTATGGATACCCAATAAGATATGCCATTACAAAAAAAAATGGTATCACAAAAAAGATTAGAGGAACAAACAGAGATGCGTATGTAGATGTGCGAAAGTCAATTTCAAATTTCCAATGAATAAGAACCATTATGAAATGAATTCAATGAGCTTAACAAGATGCTGGTAACATTTTCCTTGCATCAAAAGATCCTTTAATCACAAATAAAAAATTAAACAGCCATAGGAGCATGATAGCTGCTATTTTCATTTCAAATTCTGAACTACTACTTGAGCTTCTATGTTTTAGCAAAAGCTAATTTCTACAGAACTTTTAGAACTTGGATTCCTACTTTGGCAAGTAACTTGTTTATAGTTTTCACTGCATTTTGTATTAAAGGCTTTGCAAAATAGGGGTATATATAAAGACATGTTCATAATTGTTATTCCCCCAATTTATTGATAAAAAATACATCTAGCACTACCATCATGCCAGACAAAAAATGTTGACTTGATTTTGCTTCCTTGCTTCTTGGATTATTTTGATATTTGAACATAAACCATCTGTGTGTATCCATTAAACACGTTGTTGTCTAGACTACTCAGTCCAATTTTTCAAAACAAAAAAATCTTTGATCATCTGGAACAATAGGTTCAAAGGAACGGGCAGGGTCATATCTAGTTGGTGGGTGAGGGATTGTCCAACAATAGGTGGAAGCTCCCAGTAGAGGTGTAGCACAGATTCAACAAACTTGCTATTCTCAACATGCTCTGCATGAGAGATCATCTCAAAGCTATGATTGAAGTTGTCTCTCACATGTCCTCTGACACCCCCACCAGGCATCCTCCGAGCCACAGAGCTCTTTGATGTCTAAGGCCTTCTCCCAAAATTGCTCCCTTACGACTCTCATCCTGGATTCATCGCTATCTACATTGCAGCTATGTCCACCACCTAAAATGTTACATTGAAACATAACATTGAAGAGTTCAATTATAGCAAGAAATTTGCATGGTGCCTAACTGATCAATGTATAAATAATTGTAAAGGATGAACGCATGTCTCTTATTTATTAATTATTTACAACTACATTGTACATAGTTCAATTATTTTATGCTAAATGAATTATAGAAGGGTCTGTGTCCTCTGTAAATTAGATTTTTTTTTTAAAATTCAGTGCATCCTAAGAGATTTAATGATTTATGTTTCTACTAAGGACTTCTACTATAACTATTACTAATTGGAAATCTCTTCCAAGGAGTTCCCTATGATTAATTAACACCGTACAAGGTGAGATAATCTATTCAGATCATACAACTAAGTGGGTCACCGATCATACAATCAGAAGAGTATAAAGTGGAGTTACAAAACTAGAATGCCCTAGAATGATAAACTCGATATCTGTCCATTGGGCTTTGGTGGAGTGGTAGGTCAGGTGCTTATTGCAGATAGAACAAAGCTCAAACACACTGAATAACACTTGGATGTGTGTGTGCCCCAATCTTGGAGACAACTGTTAATAAAAGAAATGTAATGGTCGCATCAAGGATTCTATTTCTTGTAATCTAGTGAATATAAGAAGAATATAACTGGTAATTTCCTCCCAGTTTAGTGGAATTACAATACAAAATAGAAAACAAAAAAATTAGGGGCTATATAATCACAACTTGAAATTACCTAGAGTCACAAGCATGAAATCAATTGCTATGCGCTACTCATAATTTCATAGCTATTCAATCAATTGTTATGCACTGCTCATATTTTCATAGCCCAAGATAGCAGAGGTATGCTTCACGAC
Source organism: Sequoia sempervirens (assembly GCA_007258455.2). Taxonomy (NCBI): domain Eukaryota; kingdom Viridiplantae; phylum Streptophyta; class Pinopsida; order Cupressales; family Cupressaceae; genus Sequoia; species Sequoia sempervirens. The sequence goes on along the minus strand of VDFB02362332.1, from coordinate 69,702 downwards.
ATAACCAATCACACATAATGAGGCTAGGAGATTAGGGATTAAGTTAAAAACTTGTAATCACCTTCCATATTCATGATCTCGTGATTCCCCTTCATTATGATGAATCCCCCACCTGATCTCTTTGCCTGCTTTTTCAGCTTTTCGACTAGGTAAATGGCTTTGAGCTCTTCCCCTCCCCTGTCGAGGAGGTCACCAACCTGAACCATGGAAAATTTCAAGGGATGTAATACATGGATTTTCAACTTGTCTATATAAGGATCTATATTCCACGATAATTAACACATGGTGTGATCATAAACATTGTATTAAAATCTTCAAACAATTTTTCCTAGAAAATACAATCATTATAAGCTAATCCTGAGGAGCATCCATATTAAACAAAACAAAATAAATTGAATATAAAAAGGCATGCTTTCGCTCATACATGTACATTATGACACAAACAAATATAAAATTAGCAGATTGACCTAAACACAAAAAAAAAAAAATCTACCACTTAACAAAACCACCTGAACTACCATTGTGTCACCTCTAATCTAGTTGTCATTGTCATCCATCACTTGGGCCACTCTAAGGGCTTACTTGGCCTTCTATAGGTCTCCGTGAAGGTCTCCTATTGCAATCAAACGTTCTATAGAGGGTAATCTTGTGACTACTTCCACCGTTGCTGTTGCTGCACTATTATCATTCTTATTGTCTAGTGTTGTTGAATTTGACTGTAAAAATTAAGACAAAAATCAAAGTTTTTTTGGAAAACAATTACAAAAAAGCTCTTATACAAAAGAAGAGAGGTTTTATTGAAAGGGCTACAAGACCACCGACGAACAAGCAGAGGAAGTCAAAATTGGCCATATGAGGGACTAAAAAATGTCACCATTTTTTTTAAAATTAAGCATGTTAATTTGTCTGTGCACTTCCATGGCAGGCCCACATCCCCCAAACCTGTCATTGGCACAACCATAGAAAACCCACGTGATCCCAAGGAGGGAGAGTGCAACAACACACATGATGTAGGGCTTGTAGGTGACATAGAGCTCACATGCACTACAAAGCCTTGAGTGACTTCTTGTGTGAGATGGGCAGCTCGGTAGAGATGAAGATTATCAATGGCTTCCATCTCGGTGCGCCTCGTTGCATTTCGGGTGTGATTGGTGGCGTTGCTCCCTCACGCAATGACTTGACCATTTTCAACAATCACACCATTCTAGGAAGAAAATCATCAAACATAGTTTGTGTCGGGTTAAACCCTAAGCAAAAAGCAGAAAAAAAATGCTACCTTCTTCATCAGTGCGAAAACGAGTGTCCTGGAGAACAACCCTAAGCAAAAGCCGTAAAAAAAACTGTTACCCTCTTCATCAGTGCGAGACGAGTGTCCTGCAGAACAGCCATGTCTCAACATTCAAACACTGCTACCATGTTGATCGCCAACTGTCATAGCCTGTCAGTTGCAAATTGTTTATCGTGCGCTCTCTTGCTTTGAAAGGCTACAATAACCCCTGACAACTTATGCAGCACCAACCACAGGCGGACAAAAATACTGAATAAATATTTTGCCATAGAAATCGTGCATCTTTTCCTACAGAACATAGAAGTAAATAACAAATCTGAGAAAATCTGCAATGTGATTGGCTGTTCAACCTTAGTTTATTCACTAGTTAATGATCTAAGCCAAGTATAAGGAACCTGATCGCCAACAACACTGGCCACGTCTCCTGCCATGCAAACACCCTAATCGCCAATTGTCCAAACCACTCGTTACCTGCAGGCACCTCCCTCAAAACTCGTGCGGTCTCTTGCATTGGAAGCTGCAAATGCACCTGCGAGCAATCTGCACTGCCAATCGGAGACCACCAAAACATTCTGCATAAAAAAATTGGTTAAAAAACCTGCTATTTGTTCATAGTAATAGTTCAAAATAAATCTAGTCCAAGAAAATGCCAAACCGTGATTGGTTGAATAGGAAGAGTTTAATCACTGTTTAACTTATGAAGCCTCCGCTATAGTTCCCAGCAGGAACTAATAAATTGCCAAATCAACACAAAACATCGAATAACTTGTAAGCTTCAATTCAACAAAAGAACCCAAATGCTGCAAAAGGGACGTTGTGCAGGAAGCAAGGGCAGCACAGGTGATAGACAAACCCAACGCATTAAACAAGGCAGTGTTGGCATTACATGGAGGAGGAAATATGGGATCGGCTACAGTTTCCATACGATGGCTAAAGGAAACGATTAAAAGGCAGACATTTTTTGTTCTCTTATGTGATTTAATCAAATGTATGCAAAATAAGAAGCATAGAGGCAACGCATGAACTACTTGAAAAAAGATTTCAAAGAGATCTCATTCCATAGTATAAAATAACGGCTGAGGGCACATTAATAGATCGGTTAAAAGCTCTCAAGCAAAAGCATACGGCTGAGGGGGGAAACGCAGGAGTGAAGATTATGCACAAAATGAATTTATTTAAGAAGAAACTTAAGAAACTCCAAGAAAATGTAAATGGAAAGTATAAACCTTTGCAATATCAAGGAATATAAAACTTGCAGAGTAAGCACAAATGGATTTGCTGAAAAGGCTTCAGAAGCTCTCAAGCAAATGAAATCAGGGAAAGCAAACTAAACCAATATAATGACAAACGAATTATAGGAGCACCCATACAATTCAAGTTTTCATAGAGCAATTATGTTGTTTATACATTGAAGATCAAGCATCTCAAGAAATGTAAAGAACACACAAACTGGATTTGCAACAATCAAGATTTGAAAATCTTCGAAGAGTACAATTTTTAATTATTTCAATTTCTAAACAAGCAAGCAAGTATTGAATTTTACCAAACATCCCAAACATCCAAGAATCTATTACAGGAAGCAGAGACAATTTCAGAAAAGAAAGAACCTAGATTCAATTGATTGAAGCGAGTGTGGATCTGACATGATGCGAGTTTTGGATTTCCAAATTGCAGCTTCAATCACCCCAGAGAAACCCCAACCCAATCTTTCTTTTAAACACAATCAATCGAATGCAATCATTCTACCCCTAATTTTATGCAGACCCAAAGTTTTTTATTCAAAAAACCAAAAATCAATTTCTTCCCATCTTCCAAAATTGATCATTATTAAAACAAAGAAAGTGATTTGATTTTCGAAACAAAAATCAAGCAATAATCACTTAATAAGACACTTTTCTATTTTGTAACCAATTCGGAGCCATGCATGGACTCGAACCCACTTTTTCTATCTTTTACTTGTTTTAACTATTTGTTCATTATCTTTTTTCAATTTCACCTTTTATTTTTAATATTTTATTTCCTTTTTAATATTTCCTCACATTTTAATTTATAATTAAAACTCTACATTAATAATCAATATCTTTATATTTAATTGTCAAGTTACTTTTTAACTTAATAATTTAATTAATACCTCGATTAAACAAAACAACATTTAAAAAAAATTCAATCAAACAACCCAAAGCAATAATTACCGAACATCATGAAAAGGGTGAGTCGTGAAGGAGCACTACACTCTTTCTCCTTGGCATTGAGATCTCTAGGGTTACCCTTTAATGAAATAATTGGAAAGTGGGTGTGCTCTATGTCATAAGCCATACGATAGCATATCCCACAATTTTCAATTGTTTCAAGGTGAATCAACTCAATGTGAGAATATTTATATTTCCTTATGCTTTGAGGACGCGAGTCAAGTTCAAACAACACTTTTGGGAGAAAAACTAAAAATAGAAAATCAAGCTAATTATGCCAATTCAAACTTGCAACAACAATATAAAGCTCAATATTGATAGAAACAAAAAATATATTACAGATCTAAGAAAGGCGGAATGATGTTTACTAGTCACCAAAAGTCACTTTCTGGAAGTTGTCTAGGACTCATTCGCCCCATGGGGGAGTGGGTTTTTTTCAAGGTTTTTCAAAAACTTTTAGGAGCCTTTGATACTGATTTGTAGCTTCTAATTTTTCCAGGTTTCAGTGTCAGAAATTTGGAAATCAGGTCTTTAGGTTAGATTTTGTGATTTGACAACTTTGACAACTTTGAAAACTTTGAAAACTTTTCCAACCTTGCACTTCACAAGGTCTTCAATTCTTCTTCAACCTAAATCTGCAACACACACAAAAAAGGGAAATATTATTTGTTTTAGATGAATGGAGGTTTTCCTTGGTTAAACGCCATTGTGGTAATCAAACCTTGAATTGAAATAAAGCATGAAAGAGGGAATGAAGAATGAACAATGCTATGTTACCACTCAACAAACCCTTGGATGAACCTTGGTAATGGAGATCTTAGGTTTGCAACTTGCATGAAATGGCTTCAATGGATGTGGATCTTGATGATTGAATTGATGCTTTGAATGCTTGAACTTGATCTTGAAACCTACATCACAAAGTTAGCTCCAAAAACATGCAAGAAGACTTTGACATGATGATTGGATCTTGAGTGTTGCAATAAATCTTTGATAATTCTAATCATGAATGATCTTGATCATCAAATTTTCTCTAGGAATGCTTGCATAAAAACTCTAGAGAGTCTTACCTGATTTGAATTGATAAAATAACCTTGTATTTATAGGTATGTATCCTTAATTTCTCGAAATTCAAATATTACAAGCCAACATTGAAATATGGATTTAGGGACCTTAAAATACCACCAAAAACATATTTTAAATTTAGGTACAAAGGCCATGGGTGAATGGGTCCCATATCCCTATTCTTGGAACACACATTGTTCAAGGTAAAGTGTTATGTGTTGGTATTAATTATTTTAGGGTTTTCCCTTTGAAAAATGTAATGTATTAGGCTTGTAAATGCATAATAGGGCTTGTTAATGCATAATAGGGCTTGTTAATGCATAATTAAGTCCAATTTAATTAGTAGGACCCCAAAAAAGTGTGAAAATGTAAAGGGATACATTTTTCAACACTACATTAAGGCATTATTAAGCTCATTTTAATTAGGAGGGTCCAAACAAGTGTGAAAATGTAAAGGGATGCATTTTTTTACACTACACCATGACACGGTAAATTAAAGGATGCCCCTTGTATAATACATTAATGAGTTACATATGTTCATGAGGTTAGAATTGTAAATATTACATAGATCCATATAAGCCCCTTATCGAGGCAAGTCATTTTACCATGGATGCAATAAATATACACTCCTAGAGAACCTCCTTACGAGAGTGACAAAGAAATTTATGAGGTGTACCAACATAGATTAGAAGAACAAAGGAAAGAAAAAAAATAACTAAAATGACACACAATCGTATTATTTTTAATCCCCTATTTCACCTAAGAAGTATAAGGCTCATATATTGCAAAAGTGTGTACTTCATGCTAAATGTACTACTTTATGGATTTCAAAGAAAATTGTTATGGTTTAAAAAGTGTAAAATATTTCTATGAGGCCACCTCTAAAGAATCAAGAGAAATATGTAAGGAAATAATATACTAGATAGCTCTAACTATTGACAGTGCATTCCTTAAAAGTATGTCTAATACCAAGAATAAACATATGTAATTGAATCTAATAAACCGATGCAATAGAGGAAGAAGAGTGATACTATGTTTTGGGATGAGGATGAAGTTTTAGGTAATTATCCTATGCAATTGCATGAGACCTCTCCTTTTTCTAGTTATATTTACACATTTACTTGTTAATCTTTATTACCTATTTTATATGTATATTTTGTCTCATTTGTGTTTTAGCATTTTCTTTCAGGCTATATGTTTTCACACTTTTATCTTATTTTGTATTGTGATTTTTGTACCTTTCTATTCTCATTTCACTTCTATATTATTTATGCCTTGATTATTGTATATTTAATTTATTCTCATTTCACCATCTATAACTTCATTTTCCTATAATTGTGTTGAGACTTTGACGAAATATTGTAGTCTAAACTGATTAGGATAGCTAGGAAGTGAAACAAGGTGTTTGGTAGCATTAATCCACCCACCTCAACATGTTGGAATAGTTTGTTGGGGCCCATGCATGGAATGAAAAAATGTTTGTTTTCATGTTTGTACACTACTCTCAATTGACACTTTTTACAAGAATTTATTCATTATTGGAATGGTCAAATAGTGTGGATCTAACTAAAATTAAGATAGGGTATTGTAGAGGGTCTCCATATCCACCTATAGGTTTAGAAAAAAACATTCCTAGGTGCCATGAGCTCCAAGAACTACTTTTTCATAGTTTGTCATTTTTTGCTCTTAGGGCTGTCAAGACATTATGTCATAATAGTGTAGCCTAGAACAATAGAAATAGCTAGGGTGCAAAACAAGGCCTTTGATAGCATTGAACAACTCACCTCAAAATTTATAGTGCTCTCAACTAAAGATTTTTTCAAGAATGTGTTCATGTTGGATTGGTCAAATGGTGTCAAGTTGACTAGAATTGAGATGGGGTATTATAGAGGGACCCCATATCCATCTATAGGTTTAAAAAAAATATTCCTTGGTGCCATGAGCTTTGAGAACTAATTTTTCATGGTTTGACATTTTTTTCTCTTAAGGCTCTTAAGACACTATATCAGAATAGTATAACCTAAAATGATCGAGAAAACTAGGGTGAAAAAAATTTCCTTTGGTATCATTGAGCAACCTACCTTGAAGTTTTTGCATAGGCAATTGGGTCCCCCAACACACAAAATGCAAAAATACACGTTTCCACATTTATAATGATCTCAACTTTCTCTTTTTATAAGAATGCATTCATTTCAGAATGGTTAAATGGTGTCGATTTTACCAGAATTGAGATAGGGTACTATAGAGCTACTCCATATCCACCTGTAGGTTTAGATAGAATGTTTCTAGGTTCCATGAGCTCTTAGAACTACTCAATCATAGTTTGGTAGTTTTTTTCTCCTAGGGCTCTTAAGACACTGCATTGGAATAATTTACCCAAAATGATCAAGACAACTAGCATGTGAAATAAGGTCATTGGTAGCATTGACCAACTCACAATTCAATGTATTGGCATAGTTGATTGAGCCCCATGACACGCGAAATATAAAAAATATATATTTCAATATTTACAATGCTCTCAACTAATGTTTTTGGTAAGAATGCATTCATTGTTGGATTAGTCAAATAGTTTCAATTTTACTAGAATAGAGATAGGTACTATAGAGGTAACCATATCCAACTATAGGTTCAGATGGAACATTCCTAAGTGACATGGATTTTGAGAACTACTTCGTCGTAGTTTGACCTAGTTTTTTGTACTTATGTCTCTTAAGAGACTTTGCTAGAATATTATAGCTTGAAAGGAATAGGACAACTAGGATTCAAAATGGGGCCTCCCCTAGCATTCACCCCCCACCCTAATAAGACAAATAACACAAAATATGGCTCTTGGCATGGTTGTGTTGGACGTAAATGACACTTTTTGTAATATTACATCTATTGTCACCAGAGTCAAATAGTTACAAGATAAGAAAAAATGAGATAGGTTATTACTAAGGGACCCTACATGTAGTTCTAGGTTCAAATAGAACATTCATAGGAACCACAAATTTTGAGAACTATTCCATCATATTTTGATAGTGTTTTGCACTTAGGTCTCTTAAGAGACTTTGTTAGAATTGTGTAGCCCAAAAGGATTGGGATATTTGGAGTTAAAAATGGGGCATCCCCTAGCATTGACCTAGCTACCTCTACATGTTCACTAATCTATTCTCTTGTGAGACAAAGAGAAAAAAATATGACTCTTGACATGGTTGTGTTGAACACAAATGACACTTTTTGCAACATTACATCCATCACCACCATGGTCAAATGGTTTTGAGATAAGAAAAATGAGAGAGGTTATTGTGGAGGTACCCTACATGTAAATGTAAGTTTGGATATAAAATTCATAGGTGCCACGAATGTCAAGAACCAGTTCGCCATAGTTTAACATTTTTTTGCACTTAGGTCTTTTAAGAGACTTTTCCATAATAATATAGCTTAGAAGGATAAGATAGTTGTTAGAGTAATAAGTTATTCCACTTAATTAATTATATCATATTGGTTAATTAATTAAGTCACTTATTCCTTTATTTACTTAAGCTAAACTTAGGCACATTAATAATTGATTAATTATTAAGTGTGCACACTAGGTTTCATTTAGGGTTTCCCTTTTAGGGTTTCTTGATCTCCCTCATAAGGATTGATCTCTTTGTAATAATTGATTCTCAATAATGCATTTTTACTTTGAGGTTTAAAGAACATCTTCTTTGGTTCTGCATGTCTTTTGCATGTGACAAGTGACTGATTGCATGCAGGTGATCTTGGTTTCTAACATGGTATCAGAGCTCTAGACTTGCAACTACCTGTTCATGATCTGAAGATATGGCCTTTTAGTGAGTTTCTAATGCAAGGGTTTCCACAGGCATCTTTTTTGCAAGATCTAGGGGTAGCCAAATTTTTGGTGAATTTTGAGCATAAACGGAGGCCACCATCGCGTTCGCAGCGGCCCAAAACCCTAAGAATGCCCTTCATTTTGTCAATTTTGGTGCAGTTGATCCAAAAGGCAAAAAAAAATTCCTAAGGGGCTGTACGGCCTCCCCAGCACGCGGTTCGAGGCAAAGATTTCAATTTTTAAAAAAAAAATTGCAATTTTTTGCAGAAATTTCTATGCCGCTAGTTCTAAATCTGTCCGCCACCAACTTGCCACCAGACGGCCACCGGGCAGCCTCCCAACCGCCGCCGCCGCCTACCTCCACCACCGGCTTCTTTCAGCCCTCGCGGGCCTGTTTGATAGGGCCTCGGTCGTATGGGGGCTCAGGGCTATGCACCTAGCCCCCAACCGGTCCCTCTGCAACTCGCCGGTGGTCCTATGGGGATCAGGGGCCCCGCGCAATACAACCGTCCATGCCAAAATATTCCAAGCAAGTACAGAATATTCTGAAATCACAGAGAATATTCCAGTCACCGTCAAATGTTTTCCGACTAGGGGGAGATTTTTTGTGCCAACAACCAGATGGCCGTCAAATTTTTTTCCCTAATGTGCTAACGTCAGCATGACATCACCCGTACAGCCAGCTCTCTTTGCCCCCTCCTAGCTATTTTTGCCTAAAGAAGCAATTTTTTTTGTTTTTGGCATAACTTGGGCATACGGTACCGAAATCGGGCAAACGAGATATCGCCGAAAAGCTAGTTCTGAGCACTTTCTAGTGGTGTAGTTTATTTTACATTAGTTTTCTATTTTACTGCATTTATTTCTATTTGAAGGCAGATGTTTATTTTATGCTTCTTTATAAGCTCATAACTTTTTGCCACGATGTCCGATTTTCACTATCTTTGTGGCATTGGAAAGGTATTGAGAAGCTCTATGTTGCTGTCCATGCACTTTTTCTGTATCTATCTCAAGTTGATCGCTTAATCCAGATTTGGCCCGATGGGTGTTTTGGAGATTACTTGGAGTTTTTGGCAGTTGGGAGAGTGCACCTTGCATCTTTGTACTTTGTTTTCAGTAATACATCATTCAATAATTGCTTGTTGCTTCATAGATTCCAGGGTTGTTCCCGTTTGGAGTTTTCGAGTGTTCCATGGCATCGGGTCTGCTGTTGCTTTATCATGATTCCTTGAGTCAATTAGTGACTCTCATCTGGTTTCAGTAGTAAACAGAAGAATCTTTGCTTGCTTGCCAGTATCAGGTTCCAGTGTTACTCTACAATGATCTTCCAGTGCTTCTTGCAGCAGTCATCACATTGTAGGGGGGTTTTGTCCCACTGGGTTTTTCCTTCTCTACCTCATTCTTGCATTTGTAATTGGGTACCTAATCAGGCCTTTGTTGTCGGGACCCATCTTTGCTTTCATGCATCTTATTCTAGTGTTTTAGCTTCTTCCTAAGTTCATCTTAAGAGGGGGTGTTAGAGTAATAAGTTATTCCACTTAATTAATTATATCATATTGGTTAATTAATCAAGTCACTTATTCCTTTATTTACTTAAGCTAAACTTAGGCACATTAATAATTGATTAATTATTAAGTGTGCACACTAGGGTTTCATTTAGGGTTTCCCTTTTAGGGTTTCTTGATCTCCCTCATAAGGATTGATCTCTTTGTAATAATTGATTCTCAATAATGCATTTTTACTTTGAGGTTTATAAAACATCTTCTTTGGTTTTGCATGTCTTTTGCATGTGACAGGTGATTGATTGCATGCAGGTGATCTTGGTTTCTAACAATAGTTGGGTTGTGATGTGGGGCCTCTTTAGTGATAACTTTAAGAAACCACCCTAAAAAAAATGTATAAATCCTATGAATCTTTCATTTTTTTAGGAAAAAATATTAATTCATCTTGGCTAATCTTTCCTTTTTAAAAAAATATTAATTTTATTGGCAATTTTTTTACATCACTTAAAGTTTGTAGAAAAAATTGGCAAATCTTGAAAAATAATATGAAAATGCATTAATTATGATGGTGAATCCATCCAATCTAAAAATATTTCTCATGGAAAAGTAGGGGCCCAAGGGTGGAAATTATCAATGGGTTTAAGGGGTAGACTATAATACTTACTTGCCACCATTATTTTAAAATATAATATAACAACCCTCATTATATTATGTAGGGTAAAATGTACCTATGATCTGTGATTCTTATGGGACCTAAAATTGTTTTTCAATCATTGATCTAACGACCCTTGTACTCTATGAGGTAAAATGTACTCACAATTTATAATGCTCATCAAACCCAAAATTATGGGCCCCATGAGATTATAAATTGTAGGTACATTTTACCTCATGGAAGACAACAAGGGTCATTTAAGTCAATGGTGGATACTAAAGATTAGAAATATTAATATAATTGCAATATACTATTGGAAAATTAATATAGATTTCTACTATAATTTATAAAATTTAGGCAAATATGATATAATCATGTATTGAATATTGTGGCGATTTTTTGAGTTAAAATTTTTAATAAAATAAATTCTTTAGCAATTTAAATAAGACTAATAAAATTTTGTAAAAATGTGGCGATTCATGTCATGTTATAGCTCAAACTATTAGCCAATGGATTCCCAAATTTCAACTATTAACCAATTGGTGAATATTAGCCACTAAAAAAATCACTGGGCCTCTTATAACATTCACCTTCCCACCCCTACATGTTTTCATAGTTGTTTGGGCCCCATGAGACAAATAACACAAAATATGGCTCCTGACATGGTTGTGTTGAATGCAAATATTGCTTTTTGCAACACTGCATTCATCCTCACCATAGTTAAATGGTTTAGAGATAATAAAAAATAAGATAGGTTAGTATGGAGAGATCCTGCATGTAGGTATAGGTTTAGATAGAACATTCATAGATTACATAGATTTTGAGAAGCAATCCACCATAGTTTAGTAGTTTTTTGCACTTAGGTCTAAAGAGACTTTGTCAGAAGCTTGCAGTCTGGAATGATTGGCCGACTTGGGGAACAAAAAAGGATTTACCTAGAATTAACTCACCCACCTAGATGTGTTGGTGTAGTTTGTTTGGCCCCATGAGACAAATAACATAAAATATGGCTCCTACTAAGGTTGTGTTGAATGCAAATGACATTTCTTGTAACAATGCATCCATCGTTGGGCCCACAATCAAATGGATTGGGGTTAAGAAAAAATGAGAGGTTATTGTGGAGGTACTCTAAGTGAAAATCTAGGTTTGGATGGAACATTCATAAGTGTCACATTTTTTGAGAACTAGTCTAGTATAATTTGGCATGTTTTGCACTTAGGTCTCTTAAGAGACTTTATTGGAAGCTTTTAGTCTAGAATGATAAAGTGACCTAGGGTTCAAATAAAATCCTTCCCTAGAATCAAACCACCTAGGCATGTTGGCACAATTATTTTTTTCCTATGATGCACAAAATGTAAAATATGCTTCTTTCCATATTTGTATTGCTCTCAACTGACACATTATGCAAGAATGCATTCGCTATTGGCATGTTCAAATGGTGTTGAGTTGACAAAAACTAAGAGAGGTTAACATGGAGGGACCCCATATCCACCTATAGATCTATACAAAAAATTTATAGGTGTAACGAGTTCCAATAACTACTTTGTCATGGTTTGTACCTAGATTTTTTCTTAGGGCTCTTGATAGATTGAGCTGGAATATTGTAGTTTGGAAGGATCAAGTGACTTGGGGAATGAACAAATTCCTCTAGTAGCATTCACCGACCCACCTAAATGTGTTAGCACAATCATTTTGCCTCCATAATGCATAAAAATAAAGAATTTATAGCTTCTTATTTTTTCAAGTCTAAGAGGCTGAGAAGTTGCATTATAACCCTCCTTTTCCTTGAGTTTCCTTATGTCATGTTTTGAGGATCAAAATTGTTACAAATCTAGGGTTCTAAATAAAATCATATTTCAATCCACTTTGACTAGGTAACATATTATTTTCTCACTCATGTATCATTTATGCATCTAAAATTGTGCCATTCACACACTTGGGATACAAACATCCTCTACATATAGCATGAATACAATTGTATGACCTATTTTATCGCTCTATTAGATCCCAAAATTATGCATCCTCCTCATCAATATCATTTATGTAATTAGTTTCATTCGATGAAATAACATGACAAAATCCTATGGTTAAGTTGTTTCTAATATTGATTGCTCTCAGGATTCCTTTCTCCTATAATTTGACTTCTTTATAGGTGGTTGTTCCACCTTCTCTATCTTTTTTTTCTTTTAGTCATTATGGTCGTCACCTTCTCCTAAATCTATGTGGAATAAAACTTATCCTTGAATCCTAATAGGTATGCATACATGACAGAAACATCTTTCGTTCTTTGAACTAATTTAAGGATACCAATAATTTCAAGGGGGCTATGAAGGTGGGATTGCATTCTGGTATAATTTGTTAACAAATAACTCTTTATAAAAGAAGACACCATGCCTATGTGAAGTGGGTTAGTTAGAGAGATGAGATTGAAAAAGAGGATTGCCATGATAGTCCTAAATTAAGACTAAGTTGGCATTAAACCATTAGGGTCGTCATTTTTAAATCATTGAAGTGTAGGATTTCCAATAGCACATGTGGTCTCATTTAGTGTGATTTTGAGCTTAATTTCATTGTCTCACTAAATTGGGGCTAAATGTAACATCGTAAATTGTCAACCTTGAAAATTTCACACTACTTTTTGCTCCCCCTTAAGTGCATGGACCTAACTGAACACCTAATTTCCTAAATTATACATTCCACAGCCCATTTAAACATTTACCAAAAAATTTCAAGCACAAAAAAAATGCTCTCATTTAATACTTTTGTCTTGACTCCTTAAGGTTTAGAAAATAGGTTTAGGGAACTAGCGCCTAGGGTGCCTATGTCCCCCTATTTTGGCTCAAATTTAAATGTTAGTGTCAGAATTTTATTATTAAAATTTAAATAAATAAAGTCAGCTATTGGGATTTAATTTTTGAGAAATTAGAATAATTGTGTATAAATACCTAGTTATTGCATCATTTGAAAGAATCTAGCAACAAGTGAAAGTATTGAGGATCAGGAGCAAGAATTATTATCAAGAGCACTATCAAGCAAGTCAAGAGAAGCCATTAGGGGATTTATTATAGAAATTAAAGATCCAAACATCATTTCAAAGTGTATGTGAATATGTTCATGTTTGTATTTTCATATTTTTTGTTAATACTAACCCTTTGTAGGTCTCCAAGAAAATCAAGCAAATCAAGCAAGCAAGATCCAAGTCTTGAGGAGATGTGTATAGCTTTAGTCCTTCAAGGAAGCCATTGAAGGGTGGTGATTTGTAACACTTTATGGATTCAACATTCCTTCCTATCATTTATCTATTTATCATTGACATTGTCATTGTGGAAGTGGAAACACTAACATGGGGTTTGACTAAGAAAAGCCCTTAAATGACACAATATTTCTTCTCTCTAAATGAATGTGCAAGTTTCAAGTTTCAAGAAGATTGAAGTAAGCTTGAAGATCAATTATTCATTGTTGCAATTTAAACCTACACCTTGACAACACAAACACTCATTTACAAAATTATTCGACTATGATCTGATAGTGTGACAAGTGGGAAATGGAAGCTCTAATTTGACACCAAAGGACTGTGAAATAATATCAAAATTATCCCTACAAATATAGTGGTGCCTATTTATAGCATTTTTCATCTCCAAATTTATATCATGGGTGTATAGTGTCCTACTCAGCCCTTTCCTGAAGTTTGTTTTTGTATGTGATTTCTTAGATCTGTTGTATTTGCATCAAAATAGTCATTTGTATCATTATGTCAATTGAATCATTGAATTTCATCCTTAGGTCACTTTCAGATTTGGTCAAGGTCAAGTTGACTTATCTTTCAATCTGTAAGTCAATCATATACGTTGAAATTAAATCAAATCCCCACTGTACACATTCCATACAATAAAAGAATTTAGGGAAAGGTTTCCAAACCCTAAAGTGAAATCTCTAAGGTTTCCCTTTCCCTACATTCCATTTTGGTGAATCCAACATGTTAACATTATATACCTTCTAAAATTTGAATCATTGCATCCTAGATCTAGGTTTAGCATTGTATTGTTTTGTAATTTTCATTTAGGTATTCATCTTTGCATCATAAAAAGTATTAAAGTTCAAAAATTTGCATATAATATTGCATTATAGGTTGCAATAGGTTTTATTCCAATCATTATAACTTAGATCTAAATTTTAATGACATCTTAAAATCTACATTAGGGCATTTAAATTTTGAAAACAAAAAACTGAAAGTGTCATTGCATGCATTTAGGAATCCTACATATAGCTAAAAAGTGAAAAGTGTTTTGTTTCGAATTGGCATCACAATCATCATTTTCATAATTTTACGTATTATAATTAGTTATTTTTTGCATTTTAGATTTGGAAATTTCATTTACAATTTTTAGGTATTGTTCAATAATTTTGAACATTATTGCACTCTTGCATTTTGAATTACATTATCAATTTGAACAAATTCTGGAAAAATATTCACTACCAAACCTATTCACACAAAAAAATAGAAACCTTAAATAGTATTACAGACAGCCAAAATTTTAATTTTGTAAAACCCTATCCAGGACATAGGTGCCCTAGGTTCCCTAGTCCTACCCTTTTTGGCTCAAATTTATGTTAGACTTATGTCTCTATGTTCTCTATATGTTTTTTCTCTCTAATTTTTTTAATGTGTTTTACTATGAATTTTTGGCAATTTAGTGTTCATTGTGGGAACACTTAGTGTTTTGAAACTTGTATGAGCTTCATGACTTGGTGTCCTATTTCCAATACTTTGGTGAGATGTAGTTGCAACCTTGTGGCATCCCGTGCTATTGTTAAATCCACTATGGATCCTGATTTTTCTAACTCTTTCAAACAAGGTATTGCCAATACCATGCCCATTTTGGACTCGATCCCTAATCCTACTATACCAATGAAAACTTAATAAACTATAAGTACCTTTATGGATGTGGAGACTATTTTTGTGCATGTTCCTAAAGAAAAACTAAAACAATTAGGAAAAGACTTAGAAGGATTGCAAGACTACCTAAACACTGAATCCTTAGTTGGATAAATAGTGCCTATAGTGGACAACTTAAGGAAGTTGATCAATGATGCTCAATGACAAGAAGTGTTGTGTAGCCTTTCCCATATTATGGACACAAATATTCCTACAATGGTTGGTTGTGAGAGAAAGCTTTGGGATACAGTCAAAGCCAAGGAGGAAGTAAAATATCTCTCCCTACAACTACACCCTCTATTCCCACATATACATTTCCATCCATAGCATCAAAGATACAACCAAAAAATGGCATAACTACAACCTTAGGGTTCTCCAGTGGGCATCGTTATAACTTCATGACATCACATATGACATCTCAAATTTCACCACCACTAATAAACTTGCAACATAGTAGTCCACCAAGAACTTACACAATCCCACCATATTCACCACATTCCCAAAACATGTCAAGAAATAAATAGGTCATCAATCAACTTTTACAAAATGTAACCCCACTCCAACAAAAAATTTCAACATTAAACCTATAGAGGAGGGGGACCAACTGCTCAGGGACTCTAGGTCATGAAAGAGTCTAAAACAGCAAGCTACCCTGATCTACCTCAAGCTAGATGAATGGATTGGAAAGGTTTAAGGTTCAAGGGTTGAAAAGGAAGAGCATTCAGATTGTTGCTAAAAGGAACATTTCAAGGGATCAAGAGAGCTAGTTTTCAAGGTTTAGACTATAACTCAAAAAACCCACTGCCAAAGGACTATAGTGTGGATAACAAACTCCAGCACGGCATGTTGGGGTCTCAGGGACATGTTGGCATCCGTATGGATAGAGGATGTAAGGTATAGTACAAAACACCAAAAAAACCTACTAATTGCCTAATTACTAGAGTTTTATGCTACAACAGAGGTAGAAAATATAGAAATGATAGAAATAACAAGAAGAATACTTTAATAATACTAAGCTAGAATTTGACGAGAGAAACATGGTAGAAACGGACATCCAAACCCATGGGTTGAGGCCTTCAAGATATTCACTTGACAAACAACATGTACACATAAGAATGATAAAATGTTGGGGCTATGTTTAGAGGACTTCCTCAGTCAATCCCCTACTTTGGTTTTTCCACCTCCATAGATAGCCAAATAGCAACAATTGTAGAAAGATGATAAATAAAGTACATAAATGGAAATACCAAATAATACATGAACAAAAATATGCTACTACACAAGTAGATGATTAAAAAGTAAATGAAAATGAATGGATATCACCTCCCCAACCATGTGCTCTCAAGGAAAATGAAGGAAGATGTGAGATCACAAGCTCTCCAAATCCAACATTGTCGCAACAAAAAAGAGGAGGAGCCAACAAAGAAATAACTTACAGCTACAATGGAGGTGGTGAAGTGTGAAGGAGTTGAAAGTGAGTGTGTTTTGATCAAGAAGCTATCACCAAGTGTGTAGAAGATTGAAGATGATGGATTGAATGGAAGAATCAACAATTTGAATGAAAAGAGGCAAAAATCCCATTTGAAGTCAGTCCAAAGAGCAGAAAACATTACACTTCACCTCTAATGGAAGAGTGTAATGCCTCTATGGATTCCAGAGGTAGGAATCTTGTTTGGATAGAAACACACTGTGTGAACATTCGTGTACTGTGCTAGCATCTCCGACAGAAATTACCCCACCAACACAAATGAGCTACCAAGTGGATGAAAAATGGAATCAGATGTGGAAAATACATCATCGAGATCATGTTCTCTAAGGTAAGGGGTGTGTAAATGGGGAATTTGTAAGGGGTGTGAATTCACACCATTACATTTTTCCCACTTTAGCGACCATAAGTGTTAATGAATGCACAAAAAAGTAGAGTGTAAGAAGTTGAAGAGAATATGCATGAAACATCAAGGAAGCACACCACTAGGCATAGGAGAGAGAGAGAGATGACTCCACAAGTGCTCAGTCCTATAGAATTGGTTCTATGGGTACTCAGTCCCATAGAAGATGAACAAAGGTTCTACAAGTGCTTGGTCCTGTAAAATAAAAGAGCTTCAAAGGTGCTTAGTCTTGCAAAGGAGGAGCCACAAGTGCTCAGTCTCAGGGAGGCCAGATGTGAAAGGCTCTGCAGAGTCTAATTGGCCCCTACAGGTTCTCAATCTTGCAAGGTAACATGTTAATCCACAAAAAAAACATGTTAGGCAAACAAAAGTCATGCAGATAGAAAAATAGTTGTATCTTAGAACAAAAAATTGAAGAATTTTTCAAAGGGGTCCCTTGGGAACCCTTCAAGATTAGAAGGGTTCCACACGAAGGGACACTTTTTTGGAAAATTGATGACTTTTTTTACAAATGATCCTATCATCAATGAATCCTTTTGAAAGATTATCTTTCGTCAAGGAATCCAAAAAAAGAATGGCCTCCTCGAAGGTGAATTTTCAATTATTTTTGCTACTAATTTGATTTCAAAAGAAAATATTGCTAAGGTGGCCTCAGTGAAGGATGCAATTTTTGAAAAATGCAAATATTTCTAGCAAGGGATTTTTTTTCCACTTAATACACATTATTAAAAATTTGAGAAGTAGGAGCCCCCTTAGGATGGTGCATGTGAACTGAAGGAGCACATGGGATCCTAAGGAAAGGAATAACATGTAGAGATGTCATGGCCCACAATACATGATGAGATGTAGATGTGGAAATGTTTTCGCATACATGAGGGACAACACATAGGCACCACAACATCAAGAAGCAAGCAAAGAAGAGAGAAATATAAAAAGAAAGATAAGCAAATATGAAGAAATCAAGAGACAAGGGGATCTAGGAATCTGGGGTTAGATCAACTCATCAAAATAGGTAACACGTATTATAGGAGCAAAAGAGCATCCATCCCAAGAATTCCAAGATATGAAGAATAGCACATGAAGACAAAATAAAAATTAAAAATTGGGTCAACATGGAAGGGAAGCCTAAATTCCCCCAATGCTTTGCATCATTCCCAATTATCGAAAATCACATACAACATATAGAAGAATGATGCAACATATAGAAGAAGTTTATGACACAATTTGACTCTTGTATCCAAGCACCTACAAGGGTGAAAATGGTCCTATAGGAACACATAATTTAAACAAGAACAAGGGAAACAAAACACACACAAATCTAATCTACAGATAAAGAAGAGGTGCTCTCCTAGTCCTCATCAACTAGGAGGTCACCATTCTCCCAATCTAGATCATTATAAGGGGAGGGTGAACGAGCCTACAAGGGCAGGATAGCAAGGGGAGCACCCTTTAAGTCTCCTACGACAATAGCTAAGGAAGAAGGCCCATCAAGGTCTTCTTCACTCAACTCTTGTGAGGTAAATGTCATTGTTCTTGCAAAGATCACTGAAAGTTTTAGGACATCATCAACCAAGTTAAACATGCACTTGATACGAGTTCCATGTGTTAACTGAGTGAGAGATGAAGGAGGTGCCTGAGATCCACCATCAATCTCTTCAAAAGGGACGATGAAAAGCTTTGGATATGTGAGGGCTACCTCCATCACTAGGATGACGTAGGATAAAGTCAAACCCTCTCCTAAAGAAGGTGATCCTTCTTTCGAGGTACGAGTATGTGCAGGATCATGATGGGCCAAAAAGTGGCAATATGATGGGTATGTGTAGGGTATGTGGCTAACGACTTTTTTTTAACCCAAAATTGATGAAACGAAAAGGGTTTTTAAAGGAGATTCTCAGCTTTCCACCAATATAAATTATTCTTTACTTTGAATTGAATAAATAATTATTATTCATTTTCTATTTGAATTACGACTAAAGTCTAGATTGATAGGATGATTGAAAAACATCTATATCTTTCAAACGGTATCACATTTTTTGAATCTGAAACATGTATTACATTCTATGATTCGTATACTATAGGATTGAAAAAAGAAAAATTGAATAATTTCATGAAGTTTTGATCAAGTTAAGGTGGTCAGACATACGAGTTTTTATATTTTTTAAAAGTTGTAATAAAAAAATCATAATTAATTATTTACTTGGAAAAAAATTATAAAAAAATATCCATCACATTGGGACATGAGTCCTCTACTTATATCTAAAATATTATAAAAAAATATTATCATTTTATTGTGGTTAGGGTGGTAATACAGACACCTACTTATTTTTTCCCTAAAATTTAAGTACTCTGCATTGAAATTTCAAACTTTCACCAAATAATTTTTATTTATTTTTAAATAAACCTAGTAGTTTAGAAACTACATTCAATTTTCTATAGATTCTATTATTACATATTTTTGAAATAATATAGATAACTTATAATTTTTTATGTCAAGTTGTCTAACTCTAATTTTTCTAATTTTTTTGCCACTTAAGGGCCTATTTTTTCCATGATGATCCTACACATACCTAACCCCCATTGGAAGAGAGGTCATCCTCCAACTTATGCTTCATCAAATGATGTAGAATCCCCATATATGAAGCAGAAGGTGAGGAGGTGGAGGACAAGGCCATAGTGGACACCACCATGGTGTTCAGCATTTCCACTGGCCGAGAAAATGAAGGGATGTCCAAAAGGGACATCAGAAGAGGAGGATCCACTAAGGGAGCAATGAACACCTACACCCTCTTAGGGTGAGGGTCATCAACATTTGCGGAGGGATCCAGAAGCAAGATCGAGGTGAAAAAAACCAAATCAAAAGAAGTAGAAGAGGGGCACATAGCAGGAGATTCTGAAACAGGAGTTGTAGGCCCCTCTTCTATCTTCTATGAAGTAGCTTGCTCAAAATCCAAAGCCTTCCTCTAGTGATTACACTCATGTGCAAGCTAGTTTCATAGGCTTCGGTAACTAAAACTTGCCACTTGAGAAGGAATGGAAGGCTCATGTTCCACCATAGGCATGTCCTCCACAACCATTTTCAGTGAAAGGGAAACCTCCTGGATGAGAGCAGGAGAAGGAAGAGTAGGAGTGGAGATTGAAACAAGTGGAAAAGTAGACTTAGGTGCCTCGATGGTGGACCTCTTTCTATTCACCACCCAAGGGGCAGGAGAAGTAAGAGGCCACAGAGATTGAGATGCAGGGGAAACTCCATGAGGGCCCTTCCCCTTACCATAGATAATGGGCCTTGACACCTTGGATAAGATGAGAAGCTTGAATAATTAATGCTTGGCCTTCCACCAAGCAAGCACCATTGAACTCCCCATGTGAGGCATAGGAGTAGAGGCCAGAGGCACCACAGTAGGGTGGGAGGCAGAAGCAGGTGAGATAGAAAAAGAAGAGGAAGGCTCCTTGGCATGAGTAGACTTCCCCTTCCCCTTTTGGCAGGAGGAGGTAGCCTACTACTATGTGATCATAGAGGCCTTAACTAAAATGGTGTAAGGGGAGATAGGGTAGGTCACCTTCTACATTATCCCCCCATTCTTGTACTTAACATAGGTATGATACAATAGGTTTGTCCTTAGAGGAAGCGAACCAACAAGGATAGGCCAAAAGTGATATAACAAGTAGCCCCCACACAACGCCAGAGGTATATATCCAGTGTCATGCACAACATGTACATAGCCCACATGAGAAAAGTTCAAAAACTTATGGATTATTGAAGCGACTACATTCATGGAAACTAGCCATGGGATTGCCTAGTTTCACTATGAACAAGTCTGACTCTGGGATGATATTGAAAGGAGCATTTATAGTCCTCAATCCTACTAGGACTAAGAGAGTAATGGAACTGATTGGAGGGATTGAGAGTCTGCCTTGTGTACATATTGTGGTTTTTGACTTTTCATATTCCTCCCTATGTAGAAAATTTAATAGAAGAGTCTCCTTCATTACCATGTTCACACAACTCATGGGGTCAACTAGAACACCATTCAAAATGTTCCTATTGATGCCAGTGGGAATGTATAGAGGAGAAGGATGCTTATTCATGTTCATAGGCAAGTCCTATGATGTGAAAGTTATAGCTAATGATTCATTCGCAGGTTGCGTGGGAGGAATAAGCGTAAATGAAACCAAATTACGTACTTCAAGAACTCAGGGGAAGTGGAACCAAGAGGTTCAATAATTAATTTTGTAGAGAGATAGAAAGGGATCCATATAGATCTAAAACTCACTATTATCCTTTACCACATACTTGTTTGCATTTTTTTCCCATTGAGGCAGATAGTACCGTCATCAATGAAATCATGTATCTTGTGACACAGGTGCATACATCTTTCAGTATCATGTCTAAGAATTTGATGGTACTAGAAGAATGAGTTCTCTTCATACCAGTTGGTGTAAGGTTCAATAAGGGGTCGAGGATTTGGCAAGGTTATCACTTTTTCTTTCAATAACTTCTTCAAAATAGAAGTGTATGATTCTAATAACTTTGTGAACTATCTATTGTTGGTATTGGCATGGTGTGATGGTTTAAAGGTGGCATTGTTGTTCTTTCCACCAAGGTTCAAACCCCTTTGGGGTGGTATTGTTGAATGGTTGTATTCTGGTTCATAGCTCCGGTTCAAAAGTGTTTACCTCTTGAATAAAAAAAACTTTGCGAACTATTTGTTACACTTGAGGTCTTTGTCACTAGACACAACAACTACATTCACAATAGATTTACCTTTACCAAAGATTGACACAATGGACCTCCCCTTAGGATGGGAATGTGAGGAAGATCCCCCGAACTAGGGAATCATCTATTGGTATTCTCACAATGTGACACAAAGATATTGAAAGGAATGGTTTTTCATCAAAGAAAACTTCTCCTACCAAGACCTCTGTAGGTTACCGATGAAAGCCTTCTACACATATGAGTTGGGGAGAGGATAAGATATTTGTGAAAATAATGCTTGATATTGAGCAATGAAATTGGTTATATTCTCATGCTCTCCCTACTTACACCGAATGAGGTCTAACAAGGCCATCTTCAACCTAATGTTTTCTTAGAATTATTGGAGAAACTGATTCACAAGTTGATTAAAAAAATATTGAATTTTCAGGCAAGGAAGTACCATTCTAGGGTTGTGTCCTTGAAAGATCTTGGGAGTTCAATTTAGCCATTAAGGCATCATGATGGAATAAATCTATACACATGGCATTAAATGAAGACACATGCATCTATGGATCTCCCTTACCACCATACTTCTCAAACTTTGGAATCTCCATACCCCAGGGGATAGGAGTATTTAGAATTTCTATTGACAAAGGACTGCGATAAAAGAAATGTTGCAAAACTAGATAGTAGGTGGCTTGAGATAGGTTCACCAATTGATTATGCATCTGGCCCATATTCTGTAGCAGAGAATTTAGAACAGGGTTAGATGATGAAACAGGACTAGTGGAACCACTGCCACAACCACCGCTAGAGCCACCAAATCCACTAGAGCCAACACTCTCCATTTTTACAATGCTTCCACCACCAAAGCCAACATGACCCTAGAGTTACCACTACCATAACTAGAAGGAATAGTGTTGTAACTGAGAGGGATTATGTTTACTTTGACAGTCGAAGGTGCCTCAAGCATGAGGGTTGTGTTGACAGAAGTTCTTGACTCAACCATGTAAACCAATGCCATGGGCATCGAAACTCATATCTGTCTTATAGAGGTTTCAGGCCCAAAACCTCGGGTAACACCCGATCTAGAGTTGTATGAAGAGAAATATGCTTCCACTATGTCAGTGATGCCATGGAGAAGATCCAGTCCCACCCAATCTCCATCTAGCATATATCTCATTTCATTATTTTCCCAAATGATTTGCAATATCTAATAGCCTCATATCTAGAGCAATGAGATGCTCCATGTAGGAATTGCAAGAGCATCATCCTCATTTAGAGGTGGGGCCATAGGAGAGACAAGAGGAGTAGAAGCACAAGTGGCTTCCTTGAGGAAGCTCCCCTCCATCTTTGAAACCATTTATTGAGAAGCAAAGCAAGTAGTGAGACCAATAGTGACCTTCAATAAATCCATTTCTAGATGTCATATGCTCCTTCTAATAATGTACCTGGAGGTTGTAGATTGGGTCATAAATCTCATAAAGCTTCATGAAACACAAATCTACAACCCCCACAAGACATGAGAGAAAGAATCTCGACACAAAGAAAAGGACACTACGATGTTCACAACGGGTTCACCAAAATGTAGAGGAGGGGGACTAGTTGCTCAAGGACTCTAGGTCATGGGAGATTCTAGAACAAAAAATCGTCTTGATCTACCTCAAGCTAGATGAATGAATTGGAAAGGTTTAAGGTTCCAGCGTTGAAAAGGAAGAGCAATCAAGTCGCTACTATCCTTCTACTAACCCGAATGTTTCATGGGATCAAGAGAGCTAGTTTTCAAGGTTTAGACTATAACTCAAACAACTCACTACCATAGGACTACAAAACATATCACAGACTCCAGCATAGCGCATTGGGGTCTCAGGGACACATTTACATCCATATGGACAGAGAGTGTAAAGTACAATACATAACACCAAAAATCCCTACTAATTGCCTGATTAATAGAGTATGCTACAACAAAGGTAAAAAATGTAGAAATAACAAGAAGACTACTTTAACAATACTAAGCTAGAATTTGATGAGAGAAAGGTGGTAGAAATGGACCTCCAAACCCACGGGTTGAGGCCTTCAATAGCTTCACTTGATAAACAACTTACACATATAAGAAGAAGAAAATGTTGGGTTTGTGTTTAGAGGATTACCTCAGTCAGTCCCCCACTTTGGTGTTTCCACCTCCACAAACAACCAAATAGCAACAATTGTAGAAAGATGATAAAGAAAGTATAAAAAATGGAAATACCAAAAAATACATGAACTACAATATGCTACTACACAAGTAGATGATGCAAAAGTAAATGGAAATGAATGAATATCACCTTCTCAACCATGTGCTCTCAAGGTAAATGTAGGAAGATGTGAGCTCGCAATCTCTCCAAAACCAATGCTACCACAACAACAAAGAGGAGGAGCCAACAAACAAGCAACTTGCAACTACAATGGAGGTGGTGAAGCATGAAGGATTTGAAATTGAGTGTGTTTTGATAAAGAAGTTATCACCAAGTGTGTAGAAGATTGAAGAAGATGGATTGAATGGAAGAATCAACAATTTGAATGAAAGGAGGAAAATTTTTTGTGTAAAGTCGGTCCAAAGAGTAGCAAACATTACACTTTGTGTCCAATGGAGAATTGTAATGCCTTTGCAGATTCCAAAGGTAGGAATCCTATCAGGACAGAAGTGTGATGTACGAACATCCACATGCCACACTAGCATCCTTGATAGAAATTCCCCCACTGACACACAAATGAGTTTCCAAGTGGATGGAAAATGGAAGTGGGTGTGGAAAATACATCATCTAGGTCACATTTTCTAAGGTAAGGGGTGTGTAAATGGGGAATTTGCAAGGGGAGAAAATTCACGCCATTACAAAACCAAGCTCAAAATGGAAAACCATCACAATATGTCAAAATGAGCCCTTTCTCACTTAAAATTGTGAAAACAACCATGCCACTAAACATGAAGATTCCTAGGTTTGAGAAGTATAACATTAAAGGAGATCCTAATAGTCACATACAGGCTTATACAACATTGTGTAGTGACTTCATCTTTGAAGATGAGCTCCTAGCTAAACTCTTTCCTAGGTCATTGAAAGAAATTTCCTTGGAATGGTTTTGCTCATTTCTGAATAATTCGATTCATTCATTCAATGAACTTGTTGATGCATTCCTACAACATTTCTAGGAAAATATAGGTCCAAAAATTACATTAATAGATTTAGTGAGGTGCAAACAAGGAAAACATGAAAAATTGATAGATAGACTTCATAGGATGATATCAGTTACTATACTCACAAATCAATCTTACTCTTCCTAATGTGGATGTTCAAAGAATGTTCATTGAGAATTTGTAACCAGACATTAGGGATAAGATCTTATTGATGAGATATCTTTCCTTTACACACTTGTGTATGGCTCTATGTGGCTATTAGAATATGATTATTCAATATGAAGTGGCATATCCATTGACTCGTTCTAAAAAATATGAATCCATAACTCAACACAACTATCAACCATTCAAGAAGTAAAACATGAACTTTATCAAGATAAACACCTCAAAAAAACAACCACATTGAATCACAAGTTGTAGCAATAAGTTCAACTCCCTATCAATTTAGGTCGATGGATAGATAATTTACACAATTTCTTGATTCCATTCATTCAATCATATTGCAACTTGAGAAAAAACTCAATCCAATTGTCTCCGATTGGACCTGTGGATATAACAAAAATATTATCTCCAAACTTTAATCCAAAATCCTTTTTGTAAATATCATCATACACATGGACATGATGTACAGAGTGATGCATACATCTTAAACATCAAATTCAAGACCTCATTGACTCTAATCACATCCAATTGGGTGATGTTAATGGAAAAGTAAATAAACTTATGGCCTTACCAAATCAAAATTTACAATTTTTTACAAATCCTCTGCTAAATCACACATCCAACTTTATGCAAGCTTGTGATTATAAGAATGATGATATGAATGATCATAATAATGAAGTAGATAACATAGTTAATTTAATATATGTTCAACCTCATAAGGACCAAACAACTTTGTTACCTAACATTTCTTTCACCCATGTTGACGCATCCATACATGCACCTGATGGTCCTCTTTATATTGTTGGGTGTATCAATGAAAAACCCACATAAGGAATAATCATTGATCTTGTGTGTGTAGAGAATGTGATCACTGAGGATTTCTTGTATATGTGTGAGATTTATCAAGACTCTTATGAATAATTAAAAGCATGGTTGAAAAATCATGATGGTTTTTCTTGCCCTACAATAGGTTTGATCACTCTTCCTCTTAAATTTGGACCAAAATAATTAGATGTATCATTCTCTATCATCCCAACGTCAGACCAATTCTATGTGAAGCTAGGCTACCCATGGCTACACTCCATGAATTTTATCTCATCAGTTATCTACAAGTGCATAAAGTTCCCATTCAAAGATCAAATATACACAGTGCATCATAGTGGATTTAATCCTTTGTCTTCCCTTGGAAAATTTTCCTTATATTTCTTTTGGCCTCATCTTATGGAACCTATTAAACCTCATGAGGACTTCTTTTCCAAGTCATGTTGAGATTTTAAGGAAAAATGCATAACAGAATTATCCCTTAGCAATATTCCTAAGAATGATAGGTCTATGGTTGTTCCTCCTACCCCACAGGTCATGGATGAACCCATGTCTGAAGCAAAGTCCCTTCCAAGTAATCAAGGTATTTATGATAGATTTCCTCCAACTATATCATACAAAAGACCAAGAGACAATCAAATGATTCATTTTGTGGCTTTGAAAAAAAAAAAAAAGCAAGTGTATAGACCTAAAGAGATAGTGGTTTCCCAACCCCCAGTGGTCCCTTCAATTCCTCCCTTAAGGGAAGAAAAGAGATTGATGGTCGAGAAAACCACCCTTACACCTTCACAAATTTAAAATCAAATAAGAAGAAACAAAAATGCTAAAGAGTGTGGGCGAAGACATTGTGTTATTGCTCGTTAGTTAGAAGAAAAGAATAAAACATTACCTGACAATCAAACACCTATGCAAATAAATCAAGAAGAATTACAACTTTCACCAAAACATGAAATGAAACTGAAACGAGGAATGGAACAAGAACATACAACTAATATTATCATTAAACTTCCCATAGTGATAAATTTGGATGATGAAGATGAAATTGCTAAATTGATGAACACGTGCATAATGAGATTAATTTATTATTTTCAAAGTCTATGAATTTAGATGGGGGCAACCATGATGATCCTCTTGATGAGAGTGACCCACCACGTGTTGAACCTAGTGATGATCCTAGTACAACACTTGCTTTAGTCCCTTTGGCTAGTTGTCTGACTTTCGTATATGATGAGAAATATTGGGATGCAAATGACTTGTTTTAGGTTGGCCCACATGTGCAATACCTTTGCTATATTTTTTTTGTGTTTTCTTGTACATGATGTGATCTTCCATGTTGTGTTGTTTGGAGTGTCTTTACAAATTTTTTTAGTTTTCTTTGGATGACCCTTGTTGCTCCATTGGCGCAAGGATACAAAGAAAGAAAAATTGTCATGGAATTCTTCTATTTTTATCTCTATTCTTCTATATCTCATAAAATTTGTTCTTTTTGTCTTTTTTTTCCTTTTGGGCATGATGCAAAGTGTTGAAAAATTTAGGTCTCTTCCATGTTGACCCCCCCCAAAAAAAAAATCCTCTCTCTATGTGTCATTACTCCATTGAGTTCATTGTTCCACAAATATTTGGGGAATTATGTTAGTTCCAAGATCTATTACATCAATGTAGTAAAAACATATACTGACCTCAGATCTATGGATCCCTTATGTGTTCATCCCTTGTGTTGTTTGTTTCATTACATCTAGGGAAACCCCTTATCGTGATGTAGCTTTATTTGGAAACATATCATTGGCATAAGGCTTTCCAAATAAGCTCTCATGTCTTTATTGGATTACATTTATCATTTTTCTAACTTAAATCAATTTCTCACATGGTGTTTAACAATTTATTTAAGGTGGGGCATACATTGGCATTATTTGTTTCACTTTGTTCACACACGTTGGACTTAGTGATGTGTTGACATTGGTACTTTTTCTTTACTTTGTTCACAAGCATTGAACTTAGTGATGTGTTGGCATAAAATCTTGATAATTTTTGTAGCACCTTATCAAAGTTATCAAGTAGTATAATTCTTGGTATGGTTATGGGTACACACCTAGTGAATATCAAACTTCACTAGACCTTGTGTGTTTCTCATTTTTCTACCTTTTTGTGGGGCTCACCTAGTGAATATCAAACTTCACTAGCCCATGGTTCCTTTGGTTTGTGATTCACCTAACAAATATTAGGCTTTGTTAGTTTGTGAGTCATGAATGCCTTTGGGTGTGGATGCTAGCATAACACAACTTACTAGCCCATGATTATCCATACCTTCCTTTTTCATTTTATTTTGACATTGTGTATGTTTGTGTATGTTGTCTTGCTACATTTCATACATGTGTGTTCCTTCATGCTTATGTTGGTTTTCCATGGGATCTTGAATCTTGGGGGCTTGTGCATCTTCCTAGATTCATAGACTTCATCCTATCTCTTCAATATTTGCACATTCAGAACCCTCTTGACACATTTTCTACTTTAGTGTGATTTTGAGCATAAGTTCATAATCTCACTAAAGTGAGGGCTAAATGTAACATCATAAATTATCACCCTTGACAATTTCACACTATGTTTTGCTCCCCCTTAAATGCATGGACCTATTTGAACACCTAATTTCCTAAATTATGCATTACACAACCCATTTAAACATTTAATGAAAATTTTCAAGTATAAAACAAATGCTCTCATTTAATACTTTGCCCCCAACTCCTTAAGTTTTGGAAAATAGGTCTGGGACACTAGCCTAGGGTACCTATGTCACCCTATTTTGGCTCTAAATTCAAATATGTCGATGTTGACATTTTATTATTTTAAATTCAAATATCTAAAGTTGGTTGTTGAGATTTAATTTTTGAGAAATTAGAATAATTATGTATAAATACCTAGTTATTACATCATTTGAAAGAATCTAGCAATTTAAGTGAAAGTATTGAGAATCAAGAGAAAGAATTATTATCAAGAACACTATCAAGCAAGTCAAGAGAAGCCATTAGAGGATTTTTCAAGCAGCAATTCAAGATCCAAACATCATGTCAAATTGTATGTGAGTGTGTTCATGTTTATGTTTTCATATTGTTTGTGAAGACTAACCCTTTGTAGGTCTCCAAGCAATTTAATCAATTCAAGAAAATTATGCAACCAAGATCCAAGCCTTGAGGAGATGTGTATTACTTTAGTCCTTCAAGGAATCCACTGAAGGGTGGTGAGTTGCAAAACTTTGTGGATTCATCTCTCCTTCCTAGAGAATTTATCCATTTATAATTGACATTGAGATTGCGGAAGTGGAAACACTACCATGGGGTTTGACTAAGGCAAACCCTTAAATGACACAACCTTTCTTCTCTCTTTGAATGTGTAGGTTTTAGGTTTGAAGAAGATTGAAGGAATATTGAAGGTCAATTATTCATTATTTCAATTGGAACCCTACACCTTAACAACTCATGGAAACTTAGTTATAAAACTATTCGATTATGATCTGATAGTGCAACAAGCAGGAAATAGAAGCTCTAATCTGTCACCAAAGGACTGTGAAATAAAATTTGAATTATCCCTACAAAGACAGTGGTGCCTATGTCCAACATTCTAAGCTCTAAATTTATATCACAGGTGCACAATGTCTTACTCAACCCTTTCTTATAGTCTATTTGTCTGTGGTTTCTCAAATCTGGTGTATTTGCATTAGAACAACCATTTGCATCATTAGGTCAATTGAATCATTGCATTTCATCCTCAGGTTAGTTTTAGATTTGGTCAAGGGAAGGTTGACTCATCTTTCAGGATGTAATTCAATCATATACCTTATCCAAATCCAATCAAACCCCCACCACACATTCCATACATTAAAATAAATTAAGGAAAGGTGACCAAACTCTAAAGTCAAATATCTAAGGTTTCCCTTTCCCTACATTTCACTAGGTATGAATGGAATGGAGGGATTGAGGGGTGTATGTGGTAATGCATATCCATAGTTGGGTGAAAGGGAAAGAAAAAATATTTTATAAAACTAGATTAGGAAAATTCTTGGTTATTTTTGGTGCGTAAATTAAAAAAATCAGTTGTAAAATAAAATGTTTTTGATCCTTGGTAATTTAATTACTTAAGAAGAGATGAATAAAAATTTGGTTCAACATGACTAAGGGTTAATCCTTGTATTTTATATCATCTCCAAATGACTTTTAATTGCAATGGAAAGATAATGTAAAATATAAAAGGCTAGGGGGGAGATCCATTACAAGAAGTTACATCAAACACTAACTTTACTTGATGCATAGCAACAAAGAAGAGATAGTAACACAAGAAAAAAAGGTTTGTACAAGATTATGGTTTTTATTGTTGCATCAAAGGTGTTGGCTCTCTTGTATTGTAATCTTCATCAACTAAAGCTACTAGGTTTTGAAACTCTAGGATATTAGATGACTCAAGTGGGGGGATTTTGGAATTATCACTTTTTTCGTTTATAAAGAATATTGAGAGGGTTGGGACATCAAAAATATTTTTAAATAAGGCTTTGTATCATATTATTCATCAAGAAAAATAATATTATTTTATTGGTCATGGGATAATGATAAGTCATGTTGTTCTGAAGTCATCAAAACAATCTATCTCATTGTCATGAGTCTTTGGGGGAGTTGTACCATAAGGGAAAATTTGTATCAATCCTAAGTTATCAATAGGATCTTATATTTTTTATTGAAGGCTAGAAATTGGTTGGTAGAATAACTTAACACATGGTGGTAAGTATATTTCATAGATATTGAAAAATTATGTTTAGGGGATTTTTGAAATGCTTGATGTGGGAAAGTGATCCTTATTATCTAATGAGGCATGTTCTATTGAAATGGTGCATATTGATGTGTATAGAAGATAAAACATTGGAGGATATTTATTAAGTAAAAATGGAAAAAATATATAACATACAACCTAATTTAAAGGATATCTACACTAGGTTAAACCTATTAGACATTACAATGTGTAAATATGTAATTTTGAAATGTCAAAATTTAGGTTTTTAAAGGGAGTTACAATAGAGGTGGGATTAGCATTGGGAATATTAGATGGTGAATTATCCATAGATTGCAATGAGGTCACGTTATCCTTGGGATTTATAGTGTGGATATTTCAGTCACTTGTTATCTTCTTCATGGCTATGTGTTTCAAGTCAACAATTGGGCTACAATGAAGTGAACTAACACTATGATATGTAGCACATGAACTATGTTAATATGGTGGAATGAACAAAAGGTATAAATCTAAAGAGAAAGTACCTTAAACTCCAAAATTTGATTTCACCAATTGCATGATGTTGTCTAGATCATTTTCAAATTTATACTCCTTCGGTATTTGAGTTTTTTGCTAACTTCCTTGGTATTCAATGTTCAATTCTATATCAATCTAATAGAATTATTAAAAAATATGAAAATAATAATGTATATATTATCAAATTCAAATAAAAACATGATAATTGTTATTCCAAAACTAAGAACATGAAAATATCAACTTTCATAGAATCAAATTTAGTCTAAAACATGCAATTTTGTTAGATTCTACATTGACAAAACAAAAAATGTAGTGTAATTGTTAAACAATTATTGATACTTTTTCAACACCATGAAAAGTGAGTTTCTATGTCATATGAAGCACAAATTACAAAAAAATGTGTGTGGGTCTTGAATCAAAATATCCCCATGCCTATAAATTGCTTTGAGAATTTCAATAGGGTGAGATAGGGGGGAGAGAGACGAAGGAGAGAGAGAAGGATCTAAGAGGGAGAGTGAGGGAGAGATATTTTTTCTTCACACAAATACGAGCATGTTCTAATGTTCTTTGGGTATTCCTAACTCTTATGGTTTGTTTTCCTTACACATCCAACCCAAAGGGTTGGACTTACATATCAATTCCCATAGGCATGTTTTTTGTAATTTCTAAAAAATGATACAATCTCAAGCATGCTCTCCATTAGGTTGACACATCTTTAAATGTCTAGTTAAAAGAATACCCCAATAACATGGACCCGTCTCTTAGCTTTCTAACCATGTGATTTTTTCTATGTTTCAAATATGTTAAGTTTTTTATCTTTAATTTTTTTTGGTAGTGTCTCCATTTTTTCAAAAACGTATGGTTTTTGGTTTCATTTTCTACCTATTCATCAAAACTTGAAAAAAGTATTTTTAAAAAAACTAGATTCTATTCTTTACACATACAATTTTTTTTGTATTTTCAAACATAGTTTCCAAAAAAATTAGGGGGACACACACTCAATTTATTTTTTTTCAAGATGTTTCCACTTTGAAAATCATTAAAAAATCATATATTGATTAGAAAATTTATAGAAATGGTAGTACAAGTTACATGGTGTTAGCTAATTTTTCACCAAGCTCAATTTTTGAAATACTAAAAAAATGATACCATTTTAGTGGGGCCACACCAAACACTATGTTTTTTTTTTTGATAAGAACATGAGCACTTTGTGTGGTCCCCCTATTTGAACCCCTTAATATCCACCAAAAATATATTCAAAGCACTATATGACTCTTGTTCTTGTTGTATCTTCAAATTTTGAGTGTAACTATCTTCAATTTCTAATTCAAGATCATTTTTTCTTGATTTTAGATGAAAATGTCTACTTAAGACCCCATTTTGGTCTCCCATTTCCATTCACATACCCTCTATAACTTATAATTTATTTAAGGATTGGCATTATATATCTTTCCAATGCTTCTCGTTCTTCCCCTTAGAATAGATAAATTTCCTTATCAATTTGTCCCTTATTCCCTAATTCAATATTAAGTGAAGTGCAAATTTAGTTGAATCTTGGAACAAGCTAAGTGCACAAATTTGGAAGTCCAAATTTGATGCAAATGATGAAATGCTTGCTAGGAAAATATTAGATTATAAATTTCCATCTAGTGAGAGAATAAAATACTTGTTTTTTTCAACCAATTAAGTGCCCCTTTTATGATGTAGAAAGAACAATGAAACTTTGTTTTGGGGCTACATGTTTACTAAAAAAACAGTAGTATGTTATTTTAAAAGATTTCCTATTTTATTTGGTTATCATTTGAGTTTTTTACTTAGAATAGGTTTGAATAATAATGTTGTTGTAGATTTAGTGAGATATATTATTCTTTTGCGTCTCTAGAGAATTAGATGTTCAACTATCTTTTTCTAATGCTTATATTCATTTGACAAGTGAAATTTCAAGGCCTTTAACATGATCCAAATTGTTTTTATAGTCTCAATCAAAAACTATCAAAAAATATTGTCTTAATTAAAAATACTATAAAAAATTTAAAAAAATTACACATTAATTGGATCACATTAACTTTCAAATCAACAAACTACAAAGCAACTTATATAGTGAATAAAAGAACCATGACACAATTAATAGCAAGTTCAAAATTCATATAATTTGGTCAATCTAATTCAGTCATAATTACTATTGTGTTATTCCTTGTCAAATTCTTCTTTGATTACTTTTAAAATTTTATTTTTTCTACAAGTTTTATAGATATTTTTGCCATTTCTATAATGTTTTGATTCACTTGATTATTGCAACTTGATGCTACTATTATGATCTTATGTTTCCCTACTACTATTTTGATATACTCCTTATTATTGAAACTATTTTTTAACAATTTCTTAATGTAATATTTTTTAATATTTTTTAACTTCTAATCAAAAGTTTTATAACTCTTTTAGCTATTATTAGTACTTCTTTAAATTCATTTTGTTAATTCGTCACTAATAAGTTGGTTTTGAACCAATTAAAAATTAGAATTTTATGTTTTTCAAATATAATTTAATTTTTTTAAAGTATGTTAAATATTTAATTTTAAAAATTGTAAAAATTATTTTTACATAATTGGCTAAAAAGTTTGAGGTGTTATGGGTGAATTTGTAGGGGAAGCAAAATAAACTATTTTTTTAACAGTTTTTTTAGAATGATTTTTTGTTTTTTGTTTTATTAAATGATGAAACTTTCTAAAATAAATAAACATTACTTATTTTTACATTTTTAAATCAATTTTTTAATGTATGTAATTGTTATTTTTTATTAAAGAAAATCTCACAAAAATCAATTAACTATTTTATAGATATTTGGATTCACGCTATTAAAATAATAAGTAAAAAAAACTTAAATTAAAACACATCCATAAATTAACATATAAAATAATCTTCCTACAGATTTAATTTTACACAATTAAAATAAAAATTTAAATTAAATCTCAAAATATTTGATTACACTTTTTTTATTTTCCAAATTTTATTAATTTTAAAACATACATAAATACAAATAAGAATTAAATTAAAATAACTAAAATTATTATAATTATTAATTAAATTATAATTCTACTCCTATTATTATTAATTATTATAATTCAACATTATAATTAAAATTAAGAATAAGGTAAAAATTATGGTTAGAACTATTCAAAAATTAAAATAAATTAAAAATAAAATATTACTAATAAAAATGATTAATAATATAATGCTCCAAAATTTTATGCATCCAATATCTTTATTTTAAATCTTATTCCCAATACTAAAACGTTGTAATTAACAAAACTTATTTTTATTTTTATTCACGTGAATAAAACTTACATTTATTTTTTAAAAAAATTATAATTCTATTCCTATTATTATTATTATTATTAATTACGCCGTGTCCCTATTTGAACTTTCGGAGTTCAATTTGTCCATCAACGGCTTAAAAGCAGCTACAGGGCTTGATTGACAGTGTGATAATTGGCAACCGTCGATTGTTTAAAGCACCAAGATTGAAAGATTGTTTATTTTTCCCCCGTCTTTTGTCCTTCATCATATGGAAATGCAACTTGCAACGGCGATCACAACAAGTTCATCTTTACCCCTCTTTGAAGTCTCTTCAACTAAATCTTTAAATCAATGTCTCCTTTTTGCGCAGAAGGTATGGAAGACGATTAATTTCATCTGAGCTTAACATCAAATCACCATCCTGTTCGATCATGCCCGTTAAATCAAATCAAAAGATAACACTGTTGCATCTGACGGAAACTGATGCCAAAGCAATGTACATTATGACTGTTTTTCATTCAAGCATTGTGTTCGTACACTATCTTCTGCAATCTGCAATAATTGTATTTGGTGCTATCTGAACTACAATCTGATGCGAAACGTTCAACTTGCAACCTGCCACTTTCACGAATCTTGCAGCAGAACTCACTTTTCTACTTCTTGGTAGCTCTTTTGACCAAGCCTTCTAGCTTGCAACAAAATCTATAGCAATAATCATCCTTGACCTGAACTGCCCAGTGTTTTATAAAGCCTCTACCCAAATGATCAATTTTATCATCCTCATAATCTTTGTATTTAGGAAAATGAACAATGTCTTCAACCTATGATAAGAGACTTAAGCATGATTAAACAGCTCTAATCTTACATTGCCTCCCCTCTCCTCCATCCATCACCTAGCTATCCTCCAAACTCACCTTGCCAAATTGAGTGCCACTTGGAACACATACCTACACCAAACAACAACCAACAAAAGTGAGAATAATTTAACAAAAGATGTGGAAATATCTCCACGGTGCAGCAAAATTGAGAATAATTCAAGGAAAGATGTAGAAATAACTCTATGGTGCAGCGATATAAAGCCTTTTGTGCACTTTATGTGGATTCACATTCTCCCACATAATGAAGTTGCCACCTGCCTTTGCAAATATCTTTCTGCAACAGATTGCTACCATTCTCCCTGCCTCTGCAAAAATAGGGGCTTTGGAACAGGGCATGGACATCCATCAAAGCATAAAGGATAGAGGGAATTTGTTAGATGTTGTAGTTGCAACTACCCTACTAGACATGTATGCAAATGTGGAAGCATAGATATGACACGTGAAGTGCTTTGAATTGATACCTCAAAGAGATGTGGTCTTGTGGACTGCAACGATTGTAGGATATGCACAAAATGGATTGTTGAAAAGGCTTTAGAAATTTCCAAGCAAATCAATTGTCATGTTAATTCTGCAACCTTTGATAGCATCCTCCCTACCCATGCCAAAATGGGAGCTTTGGAACAATATAGACATCCATCGAAGCATAAAGCATAGAGGAAATTTTCCATATACTATAGTTGCAACTGCCCTAGTAGACATGCATGCAAAAAGTGGAAGCGTTAACAAGGAACATGAATTGTTTGACAAATACCTGAAAAAGATGTCATGTCATGGACTGCAATGATATGTACAAAATGGATTTGTTGAAAAAGCTTTATAAACTTTCAAGCAAATGCAATTGGCAGGTGTAAAGCCAAATTCCACAACCTTCGCCAATATCCTCCTGCCTGTTCCAAAATGGGAGCTTTGGAACAGGGTAAGGACATCTATCAAGCATCATGGAAGCAAAATGTGGAAGCATAAAGGCACGTTGTTTGACAAAATTTCTCAAATTGTAGGATGTGCACAAAATGGATATTTTTTAAAAGCTTTAGAAACTATCAAGCAAACGCAATTGGTGGGTGTGAAGCCAGACTGGACAACTTTTGCCAGCATTCTCCCCGCCTGTGCCAAAATAGGAGAATTGAAAGACATCCAGAATAGATGAATTTTATCAGATGTATTTACAACTGCCCTGGTGGACATGTATGCAAAATGTGAAAGAATAGAAAAGGCACGTGAACTGTTTGAAAAAATACCTCAAAGAGATTTCATCCCATGGAATGCAATGATTGCTGGATATGCACAACATGGATTTTGCAAGGATGCTCTAAAAATCTTTGAATTGATGAAGCACATTCTCTTATGCTAAAAATTAAACAAAAAATCTTGAAAAGCATGACAAATTTTCCATAGCATATGAGCTTTAATGAATTATGCAGAGTTTGTTTGAGCCTCCAAGATTTTCAATATGCAAACAGTTTGAAGCAACTATCTAATAAACAAGCGTTGAACATCTGCCCACATCGATATTCTTGACCGATACGGATCACCAACTTGTTGTTTCCATGCAATGTAACAAAATAAACTCATTGCACAAAAAGTGCCTCCTCAATCCTCTCCCCTCTTCCGCATCTCCTCCATATTCCATATGCATGCAAAACTTGGAACTTAGTCAAGGCACGTGGACAATTTTGCTGTTTCCATGCAACTATGGGACTATAGACAAGACACGTGAATTGATCAACATAATTTAATGTGGACTATTTGCAAAAAAATGTTGTACTCAAGGCACGTTTAAACATATCCTATACTATTTTAGAGCTAAATCGTGACACCTGCCAAATGCATTTACATTTTCAGTGCCTGCTCTTTGTTTCCACGTTCTGTATGATCATCAAACCACATTTTTTAAATGTGTTTTGTTAGATAGTTCACATGCCTTACCTATGCCTCCACGTCTTGTAATATGTAATAATTTAGCAAACAAAAACTCTTATGGTTTAAATTTTGAATTTCAAATTTCAAACTATGAAACTAAAATAGAAATTTTTTTATTCTCAAAACTTAAAAGCTGTAATTCTCAAATCGAAACTATAAGAATAGATAAAAAACAAACCCAAAAAAATATAAGCATATCTAAGGTTTAGACTTAAAAAATAAAGTTGAAATTCATTTCAATCGAACAAGAATGCTTAAGGAAAATGTCAAAATTTGACACAAAATATCAAATGCTCAAGCTCCAAAATAGGTGTCAAAAGATTTTTATCTAATGCCTATGCGACTAACTAGAAAGGTGCTTTCATTGTGGCCTAATCAAGACACCTAGGGTCTACTAGAAGAATAATTGAGAGGATTCCTCCTTAGTTGAGCTCTAACTTCTTTACTAGCACACTCTCTTGTTTGCTATCTTTGTTATTGTCATATGCCCATCTCAAATTTATGAACTAGAAAACCAATTCCACATTGAAAGTTAGGAAACATATGCCTCATTTTGTATGCCTCTTTGTTACAATTCTCATCGCCATAGTTAACAAAATTATCGAGTACTTACTAAACTCACAATTCAAAGTAGAAAATGAGGAAACCAAGAATTTACGCGCGCATGCTGATGACCCATCAACATAGGAAAAGGCCAATGAAAACCAAAATAAAAATAAAAATGTAATATTCACTTAACATACACAAAAAGAACTATTTTTGTTATATCATGTCCAATATATTGTATATTACTATAGATATTAAAATAGACATACTACATAGAATATAAAAAACATGTTTTTAAAAGATGTTATTTGACTTGTAACTAAAAAGAGCCCTGCAACATGGTTTAGTATTTCAATGATAGCCTAGTATTTTTACCCCAACCCTCGTTAGGGTGTAAATTGAAGGTATACATAAAGGAAACCTAGTATTTTCCCCTCTTCCTGCTACCATCTACTATGGTGTATGGTGCATGGATTTTCATGGAAGGAGCACAACCTCTCCATCCCTTCCAAACATGAGTATATTCACTTTTTTCCCTCCTTGGTGTTATGCTTTGTTGAAATGAAGTTTAATGGACAAAGATAAGCCAAAAAATTTAAATACAATGGGTTATAAACACCAAAATATTGTTGGCAAACAAAACATAAAGTATGTAAACAATACCTAGAGTGCAATGTATTAGATGGAAATAATATAATATTTATATATTATTTATTTTATTTATATTTGTATTATAAATTATATTATATAATGTAATGCAATAGTATATATTTTATATTTTAATATAATTTTTATACTATAATACTTATTAAATATTTAAATTGTATTAAACTTATTAATTCATGTACTCAATCTTATTTAAATTATATTAAATATTTATATTTATATTATATATTATGTATATCTTAATTTCCTAAATATTATAGTTGATGATATATAGCTCAATCAACATGGATTTAAAAACAATCCTACGTTCAAATATTTATCATAGTTTCATTTTTAAAATTTAGTTGTTTTTCCATAACCAATTTTTTTAAACATATTGATCCTAGATAATAAAAAAAAAAATTAGTATCTTTAGTAGAATAATTAGTGGTATTCAACGTTTATTTATGCTTACAATGTGTATTTATGATTATTTATCTCTGTTCTCTTTGTATCTCTCCCTCTCTATATATTTATCTCTTCCATCTCTATCTATCCCCCTCTCTCTCCTCTCTCTCCCTCTCCATGCATAGTTGATTTGAATCTATCACTTATTCATTGTGATATTTGTTGCACAAACAACATCATTTGCTAAATGACCTACTAATTGACCTCATTTATTACACAAATTTAAACAACAAAAAATACACCAAAATTTATCTGAATTGACCTTCCAAACCTCTTCGGCGTACCCATTGCACACTAAGGTGCAATTGCTAGTTATTATAATTCAACATTATAATTAAAATTAAGAATAAGGTAAAAATTATGGTTAGAACTATTCAAAAATTAAAATAAATTAAAAATAAAATATTACTAATAAAAATGATTAATAATATAATGCTCCAAAATTTTGTGCATCCAATATCTTTATTTTATATCTTATTCCCAATACTAAAACATTGTAATTAACAAAACTTATCTTTATTTCTATTCACATTAATAAAACTTACATTTATTTTTTAAAATGTAGAAAACAATAATTACAATACTATAAAGACAAGTACAGTAGTGCGTGGCACTTATTTATTTATATATATATTTAATTATGTTGAGAGGTGTAACTCTACAATGGAACATGTGCATATAGGAGGTCAGATACAATCCGTCACAAAAAAAAAGTACAAAAATAAAAGTATTTAAAAAAAAGAATTAACAATAAATATTTTAGAAAAAATAAAAAGCAATAAACATAAAAGTATTAAAAAAAACAATTAACAATAAATATTTTAGAAAAAGTAAAAAGCAATAAACATTTGAGAAAAAACAAAAATAAATAAAAATCATTTTAATAATAGACAATATTAAAATTAAAAATCATTTTAATAATAGATAATATTTAAAAAATAAAAATAAATAAAACCATTATGTAAAAACAAAAACAATAATAATAATAAGAGTATTTTATATAGATTATATTTAAGATATATATATACTAGTCTACTTTCAACGGACAAAATGTTATTAGTACTTGGCATAGTACTGAGTTTGGTTTTTTTATGTTAACTACTTATTAATAATTTAGTTTTCAACCAATCAAAAACAATTTTTAAAAAAAATTAAAATAAAATCCAATTTTGTAAAGTCAACTTGTGAAATATTTAACTTTACAAATTATAAAAATTATTTATTGTGCCTATGATTGATTATTTATTGTGTCTATGATTGGTTTTTATTTTTTTCTTTATAAATTCATTTTATTAAATCTTTATAAAATAAATAAATGTTACTTATTTTGACATTTCTTTTAGAATGATTTTTTTTATTGTATGTAGTTGTTTTTTATTATTAAAGAAAATCTCACAAAAATCAATTAACTATTTTATAGAGATTTGGATTCACACTATTTAAATAATAAAATAAAATAAAAAGAGTATTATTCTTTTCGCTAGACTAATATATTTAATATCTATGTTTTTAATATTTTATGATATATTATTATTATATGCTCTCCTTCTTCTTTTCATTAATAATTTTTTTTCATCATGTATATTATATATATAGGTATATAAGATAAATTATATTATTTGAATTTTTTATTATATATAATATACAACCTATTTTAATGTAGGTAACATTAATTTATATATATAAACTATATTAGTGTAAAATTTATATATATTATTTCTATTTATATCTTATATTATTGTAGGTAATATTTTGTAGGTTCTCCTTTAATATATATTTATATATATTAATATATATTATATAAATTATTATGATTTTATCTATTTATATTAATATATATTATAGGTTATATATATTATAACTTTTTTTATTGGGAAAATATATTAGATTAATAAAAAAAAATAACAAGAGTGAAGAAGTGTCCTAAAGTGTCATGAGGAGGAACATCCCAACCAAGAGAGACAATAATATCAATAATAGAGTACATATCAGCTAAGACAACTGAAAAAAGTTGCTTAAGGGCAGCGTACAGTTTACAAGAGAATCACTTTTCTCCAAGAGAAAGTAGTACATGTTCTTCTGTAACGATATTAAATATTGAGAGTAGAGTTCCATTATACTTTTTAGCAATCGCTACTAGTTGAGACTAAACTTAAGAGAGTTGGGTTTGAAGCTTTGAGATGCTACTATGTTTCTCCTTCACGACTTTAGCAAGAGTTGACTGCTGCAAAATAATATTAGAGAATAGATTGTGCATGATCACTTTTGTAGGAGGAAAAGCATTAGAAAAAATAGTTTTACATCTAAGTAACCAAACATATTGAAGGATACATTGATGAAAAGATTCTAAAACTATATTATGAGAACATTGCAGCCCTAAAAGAGTTGATTTCCATTTTAATTTGATGTTAAACATGTGTTAGGAATAAGAATCATAATTGTTTTTCAAATTAATTGTGAGTGTTTGCATGACCAAAAGGCATGTTTGATGGTCTCTAACTTGTGACAAAATAGAAATTTGGTAGATTGATTACGTATAAAGGTGAGGTGCTCTCTCACATCAATTTTGTAATGAATAATCTTCCATGCTTATAATTGAGCTTTGGCCTCAACTTTTGATTTCCAAACAATAGTGCTCAAGCTGAACCATTTGAAATTGGAACAATTTAGATTCCATTTCAGATTTAATCTAAGATAAATTTGGATTGGAGGAAGGGTATTAAGGTAGATAATTTTGAGAAGACATTTTTTAATATTATAGCCTGGAAACCACCTCTAATCATTGAAAAAATGCAAGAAATAGGAGTACACAGTTTTAGTTGTAGCTCTAAAGGAATAACATCTTGCACCTTGTGAATTTCATTGATAAGATAATTGGACAACTTGAATTCTTGCTTAAGTTGCATGCCACTTTTTCAAGTTAGAGTTGTGAATTCCCAAATGTCCCTAAATTCCTTAATGCCTTTTTTGAATAAGAGTTTGCTATGCAACTGAGGGATGGTTGATAAAGGTTGCTCATGAAAGCAATTCAATCTATTCCACCAAATAGATGAAGAAACAAAACTCATGCCATGACTAAGATCTTGGCCTTTCCATTCAAGAAGAGGAGAAACATGTTGCCAAGCTTTCCATATGCTTAAAAATTGTCTGGATGCTTGAGGTTTGAAGTATTTAGCCATTAGGATTTTACCTTTCCATCCAACCTCTTTCTAAACATCATTGGCCTTGGATGTAGCAATTTTGTGCCTAATAAAATATTTACATGGTGTTTCTCCATTAAGAGATCTAATAATCTATTTAGGAATGAGGCAGATCCCTTGTATGAGCGAATCAATTACTCCTAAACCCCCTTTGTTTTCTAGTTGGATGCAGTATAACCATGAAGTAATTGGAAGGCCTTTTTTTATTTCATTTTCCCCATAGAAACCCTCTGGTTAATTGAGTTAGTTGATTATAACAACTTTTGGAAGGAAGCCAACATGATGATATGTAAACATGACTCGCTATGAGAATTTTGTTGGCAATTTGAATGCATCTAGCCATAGATAAAAATTTGTTTGACAAAATTTGGGCGTTTCTTTTTACTTTATTGATGAACCATTTCCACATTTCAGATAATGGAACTCCTATTCCAAAGGGAATTCCCAAGTATCTTGAAATTACTCCATGATTGTTGAATTTCCACTGTGGGGGAATCCAAGGAGGTGGTTGATCAGCTGAAGTCTTAACCATCTATTTTTTTATTTTAATTGAATCATTTATTTATTTTTCCAATTTATATTTTATATATAATCTCATCTTTTTTCTTTTTTTGTTAGTTAAATTATTATTGTTTCAAGTTTTAGTATATTTTCCTTTATATCTTCTTTCATTTCTTTTAATAATTTTGGTAATTGTTCCTCCATCATTTTGTTATATAATTCATCTTTATAATTATCTTAGAGCTATTTATTCATTTTTTGAGACATTTAACTTTTAACTTTTTTATCCATTTATTTGTGTTATATCATATTACTATATTATTCATTCTTTTGTTATGTTTTCGTATTTTTTTCACCTATTTTCACTTTTACTTCATTTTCCAATCTCCTCCCTCCCTACCCTCTCCCACCACTTAACTATTCTTAAGGTTATTTGTACAATCATATTCTTTATTATCCTCTTCCTATGATGAATCATTGAGTTTGGTTCAAAACATCAATTCAAAAATAGTTTAATCTAGAAGTGTTTACTCTATCATTCACAAAATTTGAAAAAATCACACCATGTATAATCATTGGTTCGCTAATATTTAATAATTATGGATTTGATGAAAGATATAATTACACTTGTTTCATG
This sequence comes from Sequoia sempervirens, assembly GCA_007258455.2. Taxonomy (NCBI): domain Eukaryota; kingdom Viridiplantae; phylum Streptophyta; class Pinopsida; order Cupressales; family Cupressaceae; genus Sequoia; species Sequoia sempervirens. Next base: position 26,143 of record VDFB02362332.1, on the reverse strand, counting down.
TGTACTACAAATCAAACCCAATAATTTAATATAATATATTTTATTTTTTAATATTCATACATACATACATACATACATATACATATACATATATATTAAAAATAAACTTGTAATAAATAATAATTTAAATATATAACAATTCTATATTGTTAATAAGAGAAGAAACATTGCCAACATGTAATATCTAACTTTTAATGATTCTTAGTATATATTATATTTATAAAATTTATTTAATATATAATATTTTGTAATGTGACATTTATTAGGGTTAGGGATAGAATTATAATTAGGATATGAGTTAGGATTAGGGTTAGGTCATTAAAATAACTAATTAACAATACTAAAACACTATAATTAACAAACTTACATTTGTTTTTATCAAATCTAAAAACAATAATTACAATACTATAAAGGAAAGTACTAGCCACTTCCGTTTCTAAGAATTATGCCATGTTTTTGTCATTTAAGAACTTCTAAACTTTAATATGTTCCAAACATAAATGTTGACATTTGTAGGTAGTGTTTTTTTTTAAGAACTTAATATATATTTCAAAAGATTGTCTAATAATTATTTGTTTTATTTGATTTTTAAAATTATAATTTTAAAGTAATATAATATTTTTGATTTTTTATTTTCATTAAATTTTTAATTTTACAAACTTTAAGTTATATGTATATATTTATGTGAGATATTATGTCAGCGTTTCTCATATGTATTTGTATCATAATTTTTCCTTTTATATTTAATTTAAAGTTGAATAAGAATATGAATGATTTTTTTCTTTTTATAATGTTTTTACTTTTTTAAAAGATTTTGGATATATATTTTGTTTAAATATATTAATTTAGAAACTTGTTTATTATTCGTAAGATAATTTTTTATATTAATATATCAAAAAATATTACACATTGTCCACCATTGTAGGATATTCCAAACACCACCCAACCAACCAAAAAGACCTAATAATGACCATGCAGGTTCAATATCATATAGGTTTCAAAATGTTCGAAACCATATACCCAAATTCCCACCAACCCTAAACCAAAACCTAAAAAAACTATTAACCATACTAAAATTTACAAATAACTACAACAAATTACCAGTAGCGGCCTAACCCAAAAAGCCATTAGTAGTAACAAATGCATAGAAATCCTTAATTCTACAAGGGTCAAAGGAGTGAGGGACATTGAAAACTTGCAGCAAGTAGTTTGCACCAACTGTCACAACCTACTTGTATTCCACCAGAGCCATCCCTTCAGGTCAAAAATGAAGGGGTAGTATTTCACCACTTTGCCCAACTTGTAGAAAGTGGGAATGTCTCAGGGCCTTGGCATCCCCATTCCCAACATGGAAATGGTGAGGAATTCTTCCAACCCAACCAGTCGATCCACATAGAAGAGCCACTTCACTAGGGCCTCGACAACCTTCTTTTCCATCCTAATCTCCATCGAAGCACTCAGGAATCTGGAGGTGATGTGTGTGCCTACTCTCTTAGTCTCGCAGCTCCTGGTGAAACCTAGAATCATTTTCATCGTAGCAAGGATAAGCAGGTTGTATTTCTTCAGCAGCCACTCAAGGTGCTAGTTTGAAACCACACCACAAAACACCATTATATTAATTTAGAAATTTAGAATATTTCTTTTATATTTAATTTTTAAATTTTAAATGCATTAATTTTAAAATTTAATTAGACCTAATAAATTTAAGATATTTGTATTATATGTACACTTAAAAATAACTATATTTTTTTCATTTTTTATAATTTCATTTTTATTTTATTATTAGAGACATTTTACAATAACATCAAAAATATTATTTTTTGATTTTTTTGATGAATAGGTAGCTATCTATATTATTAAAAAAGATAAAGTTACATATTCACAAAAAAAGGGTAGGTGGTAAGAAGGCACACCCCGAGAGTCACATGGAAAGAGCCAAGAAAACTAAAAACCAGAGTTACTTGGCCCTAGCCCAGACGTCCATAAACATTACAAACATATATAGAATGGCCATCAAGCGACCAGAGCAGTGCCAACAAAGCCAGGAGGGTCTTTGTCATACATGTGCTTCCCCCATACATCAATGGGGTCTAGAGTGATGTCACGAGGAGGACCCCATCCATCATCAAAATCTCTCTTTTTCTTTATCTTTATCTTCATGCTAAGACAAGAGTGCAAGTGCCAAATGTGGAAAGCATTTACCAAAGTCTAGCCAGCCAGAGCTAGTAGTAGGGGTATCATCAGAGGGCCACCCAAAACCTCCACTACTGCTCCCTACTGCTCCTCCAGAGGGCCACCCCTAGCCAGCCTGCGGAGGAGGAGAACGAGTTCGTCGAGGAGGGCAGGAACCACATAGAAGAGGAGGCTAAGAGCAAGGGAAATCAGAGCCACTTCACTGTCGGTCGCGAGAGGGCGACTAGCCGTGAGAGGAAGTGGGTCAAGTGAGCACCAAGCAATAGTACATGGGTGATCTGAATTAGGATTTATGATAATTGCTAAGTGAATACTTTAAAAATTGCAATGCTTGATTTTAAATCCTTTAAACATAATAACATAATTAATATGCTTAAATGAACAAAGCGGTAATAAAGTGATGAACATAATAGAAGAGAGACAGAAGATAGAAGACAAAACACTATTGATAACGAAGTTCGCCAATATGGCTACGCCTCCAAGTCCCCCTCCAATAGAGTGACCGATCCTTGATTATGCTCCAAAAAAATTTACAAGGTTTCAATTAACGAGTTACAAGTCCACCTCCTTCTAGCACAGTGGCATAATGCTTCTCCATTACACAGAAATGAACACTCAAGTCTTCAGGACAATTCTCTCCTTAGTCATCACATGGATACCAAAACTCCTAATCTCCCCCTTTTTATACACAAAATTTACTCAGTTTTTCCTAAAACCAAATGATTTACAAAATCTACCCTATCTCTCATTTTCAATATGAAATCTTTGAAAATCTCCTTGAAATAATATTAAAATCCTTATTAACTTCTTAAACCCCTTGAAATATCTTTTACATTTTTTCTTTTAATATTATTTAAGCCCTTAAAATCTTTTATTCGAGCTATTAAGGTTTGTAAGTTTGTTAAATTATTCTCAAGGGTTAAATGTTTAATTATGGGATATTTTGGCTTTAGCAAATTTAACAAAATGGTAAATATTCCCCTCAATTCTCACACCAACTGTTTGGTACATTGGTGAAGAGAAAATGACAAGGTAGGGGAGATTGTAGGTTCAAAATCTACACCCCACTTTGTGTGGGTGGTTTTGTTAAATGTGGCCAATTTTGATAACAAAACAAAGTGATGGGTGTTTGAGATTAGAGCGAGATAAGTGGTGGAATGGCTAGGGGATATAATGCTATGTGCAAGGTTGGGCATTCAACCTCCAACCACTCAAATTTTTTAGTAACTTGAAATCATCGGAGGAGCTATAGGGGTGCCACCTGTCACCTTGTGATTGGGCCACGTGGCACCTTCTGATTTTCCTATCAAAGATGTTAGAGGACATGTGTCGCAATTTGGTTTTCCCAACTCGATACCAACATGCTAAGTCAATTACATAACTGGATGTCACATGTCAAGTGCTAATCTGTCCATGTCATTGTATGACTGTTGACTATGTTGACATGTCACCATGCTGATGTCAACATGGTCAACCCATTTGCTTACAACTTTGACTTGGCATAACTTCGTCATTCAAGCTTCGTTTTGACGAAATGAATAGAATTGGACTCATGTCGATGAGCTCTTTGTCATGACATTGAATTTGACCAATTTGAGATGATGATTTTTTTTATCTTTCTAACTAGCCTTTGTACCCAATTTGACCCCAACTTTGACCATGGATATCTCAAGCATTTGAACTCCTTTTGGCTCTATTCAAGTTGTGTTGAGTTTTTTTTCCAAGTACTTTGGCATGGTGCCATTTTCTAGAGCAATTGAAACACTTCATTTTTTCGTGAAAATCCACCTGGATCAATGGGGCATTGCCCCAATGATCCAAAAGCACCTGAAGGTGAGCCACCTCAAGTGCAACCTTGTTGGCTTGAACTTGAATTTTCAAGAGAACATTAGAGAAAATAATAGATTTAGAATACAAAGAAACATTTTTATCCATTTGTGTGTTAGCAAATATGTAGGCATTTCTATCTTTCCAGATATTGAAGAGGATTTTCACCCTGAAAGTGTGCCAAAGCTGGGTATATTTAGCAGGAAGTTTGGGCAAGTTTCCCAGTAGAATCATATGCCAAGAGAAGGGCTTTGGTTTGAAAGTTCAAAAGAAATCATGAATCCAATTCTAAAACTGTTGAGCTCTGGTGCAAAACTAGAAGAGATGCTTAAAAGACTCAGCTTGCCCACAAAAAGGGGAACGAGGGTCTTGGACCCCCAAGTGAACAAGCTGAGAACCCACAAGTAAGTCTTGGAAAATAATACACCAATAAAAGTGGGCAAGTTTCAGCTCAACACTTGCAGACCAAGTGGCAGAGAATCCCTTTCACCAAACATGAGTGAGGGATTGAAAAAGCCACCTTTGGTTCAGACTTTCAATCATAGGAAAGTGTGGTGAAAGCCATCTATAACCAAACCTAGGCTTGTAATTCATGAAAGGGGTGTCTGGGTACCACTTCTAGTCCTTCCACTAGGGCTTGGACCCATGAATTCCCACCTTATGAAGCATTTTTGTAGGAATAGCATTCACCAGACCATCATAAGTATCACGGTCCTGGTTTTGAAGCCTGTAAAGGGCATGAAAATATTCCCATGGCATGATGTGCATTGTGGGTCTATGAAACACCTGCTGCAAAGTTTGAATGCCTTTATTGTGGAATCTTAGCACCTTAAGCCAAGGTGACTTAGCCAATGGTTGACCATTACTAGCAAAGAGAGGTGACCACCAAACATTTTGTTGATTGAGGAAAAGCCCATCACGGAAACTAGAGCCGGCCTAGTGGAGCCAGGGCTTAACCACCTCCCAGGATCTCCAAATGCTTTTGGCCATGAAAGTTCCCACAATTGAAATTGGTTCCTTCATGACCAAAAGGGTTTGAAATCCAATCCCCTTCCAAGTGGGTCTATGAATAGGAAAATCAAACTAAATGCGATGCCTGAGTTGAATCTTCTAAGCTTCATCTCCAGTAAGAGCATGAATTATCCATTTCACACACAAGGAAATCCCTTGTCGTTGAGTGGAGAGCAACCCAAGTCCTCCAGAGTCTTTGGGAAGGCAACAAAACTCCCAAGCAATGTAGTGAAACCCTTTATGGGACTTCGCAGAGGCCCAAAGAAAGTCCTGAAGCAACTTTTCAAGTTTGGTATATGCAACTTTCAAAGGGGCCCAACAAGAGGAGTAGTAGACATGTGTGGCTGCTAAAGTCTTGGAGCACACTTGGAATTTCCCTGCCAGAGAAAGAGGGTTGGTAATCCAATAGGCCAACTTTTGCTCAATCCTAGAGAGGACATCTTGCCACAACTTAGTCAGAGAAGCCTAGAAGGAAAAGGGAATGTTGCCTACAAATTCAAAGATTTCCCCTAGCCTAATCCATTTCCAACCATACTGTTGAAGCCAGTGAGGAGTGGGAAATATAGATTTTTTGTAGCACAAATTTTTATGCCAATAAATGGCAAAGATAGATGCAAGGAAAAAAATGTTAAGACATTCAAGAGTCACCTTAATATTATTCTCTTCCTTTAGAAGAGTGAGGAAAGAGTCATCAGCAAAATAGCCATTAACCAGTTGATCCTGGGAGTCAGGCAAAGTAATTCCTTTGAAACACTATTGAGAAACTACATTAGCAAAGAGATAGCCAAATCCTTTGGCAACAAGCACATAAAGAGAAGGAGCAAGCAGAAATCCTTTTCGAATGGAGCGAAAAATCCCAAAGGCAAGAGATTGGTAGCCATTAATGGTGATATAAGCCGAGGTGTCTGAGAAGAGCATTTGGATAGCTTGAATGAAATTAGGCCCAAACCCCAAGGCTTTCAACATGGCCAGAATAAAAGGCCATTCAATGTGGTCATAATCTTTAGCAAAGTCTATTTTGAGAAAAAAAGCTTTTTGGTTTGAACACCTAGCCCACTCCATCCCTTCCCACACAACAATGATAAATTGTCTAGGATAAATCTAGATTTGATGAACCTAGTTTTCTCCGAGCACACAATTTGAGGCAAAAGATGGCAGATCTTCAAAGCCAGAGCTTTGGCGATGATTTTGTAAGAAACATTGAGGAGTGTGATAGGCCGTCAGTTACACATATCCTCGGGATCTCTATACTTAGGTATGAATTTAATATTTCTTCTGTTTATTAAATTACCTAGGTATTTGGAATGAAAAGCCTCGAGATAGACTTTATGCAAGTCATGCCTAATACAGTCCCAAAGGGCCTTGTAAAATTCACAAGGGAAATCATCAATCCTCGAGGCCTTGTCATTAGCCATGGAATGAACGGCTTCCTTTAAGCCTTCAAGTATGAGTAATTTTTCACAAAAGAATTTATGGGCTAAAGATAGCCTATTTGGCACAACATCAAGACAATCCTAAAGGGATTGTTGTCACTCTGAGCAGTGAAAAATTGTTCATAATGACGAATAAAGTCCTGGAGAATGTCAGGTAGCTCAAAGAGCACCTAAATTCCATCTTTAATTTTTTTAATTCCTAGAGATGAGTACCTGACACACAGGGCCAGAAAAAACTCCTTGGAAGCTCGATCGCCAATCTTTAACTAGTGTAAGTTGGCTTTGATTTGTGCACCTCTGGCAGCATAATTGTCTACAACTTTCTTTTTATGTCTTAATTTGGCCACCCTAACTTGTAGTGATGGGAAGAAAGGGCTAGCTGCCAGAGCCTTGGTACTTGATCGTAGGTCAGCTGTGGTAGCTTCATAAGACCACCAGAAAAAAATGGTTAGCTAGCACTCATAAATGTGTAAAAATCTTGCCATATGAGTGATAGCATCATCCCACCAATTAATCCAGCCTATATTATGAGTTGGATTGCACTCCAAATTCTAGACTCTACGAATGTGGGCCAATGTGGGCTGATGACAAAGCATAGACGTGTTGAAAAAAATTTATTTTTTGCAATCCTAAGTTTATCTTTTCTCCCATTCAATGCAAAAAGAAATGGGGAAATGATCTAACAAAGTCACATCCACTAACATCTTAACTGGGAGTGAAGAGCTATCAAAAGAGAAAAAAGATTGATCCAAGATCATAGCACGATCAAGGCGTTTACCTATCCTATCAAAGCTAGCCCTGTAATTACACCAAGTGTGCTAGAGAGAATGAGAATGATGACAGCCAATATTGGGATCAAAGAGCCCCAATTTATTATGAATGTAAAACCACGCCTCCCTTTCGCCAGCTGCCCATCTGAATGGAAAACTGCTATCTTTATCATAGGCCATCTCAACCATATTGAAATCCCCATACAATAACCAAGTAGCAACTGGCAATGAATCAACAATCCAATGTCAAAGCATAGAGCATTCCACAACATCATTAGAAGCATAAACATTAATAATCCCAAAGGAATGATTATCAATGTTGAGAAGGATCTAGATGAGCCGATGTGTGGGGTCAGATCCATAGTTGACCACACAAGCGTGCCACCATGGGGACAAAAGGGTGACAGCTCAACCATGCCCAACTTCATGATCGGTACAAAAATTTTGACTAGTTGGCCAAATAGAGTGACAACCGACACAAGCAAAAAACCAAAAAATTTAACTTCTTGGAGACAAAGCACTTCAATACTAGAATATTTCTTCAAAGTATCCCTAACAAAATACTTTCTGGAGAGGTCTATTAGACCTCGAACATTCCATGAGAGGAAATTCATGAGTGAAACTCCTCCATATCATCATAGTCTGGCTCCTCTTCATTTAGAGAAGAGAAGTGATTTTGCAAAATCTCTAGCAGTACTAACCCAATTTGAATATTCAAAGAAGAAAATATTCATTTCTCTGCACAAATTCACCTTCTTCCAATGGTGGAGAAGGACTAAAAGACTGCCTTTGAGCTCTCGACATGGGAGGAGAAGCATTCGGCTGCGCTATCATAATGGAAGTAGGTTGAGGCATAGCCTTTGGCCTAGGCCACGCTGGAATATTATCAGCCCCAACCGAAGCCTCTTTCCCCTTCGCCAAAGGGTTTGAAACATTTTCTGTTGGCTTAGGGGCTTTGGAGGCTGACCCAAAGCCACTAGACTTATTTTTACAGTTCGTAATCGTGGTCCATTTTTCATCAAGTTTGGAAATAGAATTATCTTCCTGACGAGTCTTTTCAAACTCTCATGGCAGAGGATTACGAGGCACTTCCAAAGGGTAGTCCTTAATCTTGTGGTATGTGGACTGACACCTATAACACATGTTAGGCAGATTAAAATAAGTGACCTTTTGGGTATGTCAGAGAGCTCTAATTTGAATGTCAATGGAGTCCTTCAAATCTTGTGAAAGGTCCACTTCAACATAGACCTGTTTCTAGGGTCAGGCTTGAAAAAACCTATCCGGGTCAATAAAAATGACCCTCCCTAGAGAGGACGCAATATGATTCAAAAAAGGCACACAAGGAAAAGGTAAACCTGGAAATTCAATCTAGACCGAGACCTGCAACTTGGTTTCATCTGAGACAGTGAAGTCCTAGGTCCACGTCTGGAATACCAACAAAGAAGACCTAACTTACCAAGGACCATGGTTCAGGATTGTTTGAACATGACTGAATTCCGTAAAATGGAACAAAAAAAAACCCTTGGTTAAATTTTGGACCATATCAAGGCAGACCCCATGAGGGATGTAGGCATTATTGACCCATTCTTTAAGCACACTTTCAAGGGGAGTCCTCCCAACAAAATACCCAATAAGGGTGTGTTGTTCAAGCCATTGACAGGAAAAATCAAAATCAGGCAAAGGTTAAACCACATTAGCTGGGGAGTCAAAAGACTTACCTCGTGAAACACTTTCAGAACAAAATTTTGGGGTCATTTTTTTGAAGGAGAAGCCACTGAGTAGAGTCGTCGAACCACTAACACCAGCATGAATTGCTGGGTTAGAGTCAGTTGAAGGCATGTTAAAATTAAAAAAACCACAGTAAATGTGGTTGTACACAGAAAAAGAGAGAATTTCTACGTAAAGAGTGCAGTATGATGCAAGAGGGGCCAAGAATGACCACAGACACAAGAAAACCCTAGTAGAGCTCATACACCTTCGGTATAATAATATTGTCAACGTTTTTAACTTTATAAACCTATTTTTTTATTTTGAAAGATAATCTTAATATTTTTTCTTTTTAAATATATTAATTTAGAAACATACTTTTGTGTAATAATAAATTTAGGATATTTCTTTTCTATTTAATTTTCACACTTTAAAAATAATGATTTAGAAACTAAGTTTTATAGGTAATAATTTCAATACTTATTTTATATGTAATCTTTAAAAATTATTATTCTTTTTCATTTTTTTGATAATTTTCCTTTTATTTTACCATTCAAAAAGATATTTTGATGATGTCAAAGAATACTTTTTATTTTTAAAGAATCTGATCTTGAGTATTTTCTAATTTTAAATATATTAATATAGAAAATTACTTTTATGTGTATGTTTTCCTTGTATTTATTTTTCTATTTTCAAATACATTATTTTGAAAACATTTTTTATGTGTAATAAATTTAAGATACATTTTTATGTCCAAGGTGTTTCCTATATGAACTTAATGGCCAAAATTTTGTAATCAATAATCAATATATATTTTATATAATACAAATTAAATTATATTTATTTTAATATAATATTATGGTTACATTTATATTTTATTTTATATTAGAAATTATTAAATGTAACATATAATATATAATTAAATTATAATATATTTTATAAAGTACAAATTTATTTATTTTTTGAAACATAAGATAGTATTTTATTGATAATATAAACCAAAATACAAATGTCTACCATGCAAACTTAAGAGGGAAAATTGTAAATCCACTAGACACCAGCCCTCAGAAGCAACTACAAAAACCATACTAAATACTAACCAAACCACCGAGAACCCAACCAATATTAAAAAAACCACCACATTGAAGGTGACTATGTAGCCATGGCATCCAAAACCCAAATAGACCAGAACTAGCAGTGACGAACCAAAAAAATGAGCATCACCAGCTTACAAAAATTTGTTTAGTTTAGAAAAATCTTCAAATTTTTCCTTCCACTCCACACTGTCAACCACCATTAGCCCAAAGAACTTCTTGAGAAAGATAATCATGACTGTCGCAATCGACCGATGTCGCATCAAACCCAGACCTTGCAAATCCAAAAGGAAGGGAAATATTTTCACCATCTCCTCTAAGCTCACCCTTTCCACGTCGCAAGGCCTTGAACATCCTTTGCCTTCTATCACCACACGGAGAACCTCTTCTACACCTTCAACCAAATCTGCTCTAAATAATTTAACCAGCAACCTTTTCACTTTCGCCTTGCTCCAAATTTTCCAGAAGAGAAGCAAGGAAATGGGAAGAGATGTGCAAATTGTCTCTCCTGTACTCCTTGCACTCCAAATGACTGGATCCCAACACCATTTTCATGACCACAAGCACCAACAAATCATAATTCACCAAAATTTGTTTCAATCTCTAGTCTGTGACCTCCCTAAAAGAGGCTTGTCTCGCTGATGACCGCAGAGAGATTGGGGTGTCGGCCCAAAACGGAGCAAGGTAGCCACCGAAACCTCAATGAGAAATTTGGAGCTCTTCACCATTCTTGACCGCTCACCATAAACACTTGACAGGAGAGATAGAGAGAAACCCACAAACGCCACACATTTGCAGAGAAATCTTAAGGCAAAAATTAGCCAAGATTGCAATAAATAAACCTGGACTACGAAAGCGCTACCAACCTCCACAAATCGTACTCCACCTGATGTGTAAGATGTCTTAACTAAGACAGGAGCTCACCTTTCCATTAAAAATGATCATCACTATTCATTGAAACAAGTAATAAAACTATCTGACACCATACACCCAGCTTGTCGACAAGACAAGATAGCCCCTCCCTTCAGACAAGTCTGCCAACTCGGCACCCAAAACCCCATCCAACCACTACCATGGCAACCACACCACCTTCCTCCACCACCATGGAGGATCACTCGCCCTACCACCCACTTATATAGTAAAAATTTAATTATATAGAATATAATTATATTACTAATCTCCAGCAAAATAGTAGGAATCTAAGGTGTGCCTACCCGCTTAGTTTCGCAATTCCTAATGAAACCTTTGCTCAAATCATTTTCACCACATCAAGGATAAGTGAGTCATATTTCTTCAACAACCACTTGAGACATTGATCTGAAACCACACCACAAAACACCATTATATTAATTTAGAAACTTATTTTATGTGTAATAGTAAATTTAGAATATTTCTTTTATATTTAATTTTTAAATTTTAAATGCATTAATTTAAAAAATTATTTGGGCCTAATAAAATTAAGATATTTGTTTTATATGTAAACTTTAAAATAACTATTTTTTTCATTTTTATAATTTCTTTTTTATTTTATTATTAGAGACATTTTACAATAACATCAAAATATATTTTTTGATTTTGAAAGATATAATCTTAATAATTTTTCTTTTTAAATATATTAATTTAGAAACATACTTTTGTGCAATAATAAATTTAGGATATTTTTTTTCTATTTAATTTTCACAATTTAAATATAATAATTTAGAAACTAATTTTTATATGTAATAATTTTAATACTTATCTTATATGTAATCTTTAAAAATTATTATTCTTTTTCATTCTTCGATAATTTTCCTTTTTACTAAAAGAGGGGTAAAAATTTATTCAAATCAAAAAGAGCAGTACAAAGCAAGGACATTAAACATCCCTATCAATCTCAACTAATTGGTCCAACTTTTGTAAAAAATCTAGGGGTAATTGACCACTTTCCACAATATTCCAATCTTGCAAGTGATCAGAAGCCCATTTAGCAAAACAATATGCAACCCATTCCATTCTCAAGGAATATGATAGAAAGAAATTGAATCTAAGGAAGCACACAGATTAAGAATCTATTTTATAATAATAGCCAAATGCCAACTGACATCCTCTAACTACTACCTCTTGAGCAAAGTCAAAACCACTTGGGAATCGGATTCACAAATGATCTATCTCCACCCAAGAGCACAACCACGCTCCATAACACATAAAATCGCAAGAGCCTCCATCACATTGTTAGTATACCAACCCTTATAAACAAAAAATATAAACTCAACAGTCCCAGAACTAGTCTTCCCAACACCACCAATACCAACATGACCAGGATTTCAACAAGAAGACCCATTTGTATTGATTTTCAACACACCCTAAGGAGGAGGACACCAATGCCCCTCCCTATTTATCTCTTGAAGAGGATGTCAACATCTATTTATCATGATCCAACCAGCACTCTACGTAGCCCCCCTCTGAAGAGGAAGATTGAGGTGAGTGCAACAAGCAACATCTCCAGGATCCACATCCTCAACCAAGTCACACTTAGTCGCAACAATTTCTCCCAAAGAAAGAAGAATCTTCCACCACAAATGTTGGATTCCTGTGAAAGAGCACTTCTTTGAATATAGGCTTGTGAAGTCAAAGGTTCTACAGCATAAGCATCAGTGTAACCCCTATTGAAATCATGAAACCTATGGAGGAAAGTTCTATGATGAAGCAAAGTCTTCCTATTCTGATACAAGAAACGTCGTCTTTGCAAAAGATGTTTGTAACTAAGTGGTGTCTTGGGTTGTCTAATTCTCTTGGCAAGAGATTTTTTGACAAACTTAGTGGTTTTCCAATCTCTAATCATGTATTCTCAATTTTGATTTTGTATTTTTCAGGATGATCTTTTATCTAAATTTTAATTAGTTTGGAATACACATCACTCAAATGAAGATAGTTGTTTTTAAGAGTTGAAATCTAAATAGATAGTGTATGTTCAATAGAACCATGCATGGTCCTATTTTCACTGGTTTGATAACAATAAAACACTTCAAACAGACTCACTCTTAATAGTCAAAAGCTCATCGTTATACTCAACAGCCCACATCTTAAAATTGTGTTGACTCACACAGTCATGTCACCCCCTAGAGGGTGCCCTTGTTTTTTTCTTTTCCAGCTGCGTACTCAAGGTTAGATTTCTTGATCCCCTAAGCAAACGGTCCTTGGTAATTATATGGTGAGTGTCTTGGGGGAAGATTATTCCCTCCCCTTGCACTGTGAGTATTACAATGTCTAGTTATTGACTCGGTTGGATACTACACTAGGTTCTTAGAAAGGGTTTTCGTTCAGAGCGGAAATAATAGACTCCCTTAGGAGACCTCCCAACCTTTAGAACAAAGTTTTTAGGGATGGTTATCTTGCACACTTCCAGAAAAAGTGGGTTTCCCCAGATTTGCTTTAAATTTTATAGTGGGGTGGAAAAACTTGGCTTTGGTTTGAACCCACTTAGGTCGTTCTCGTAGGGTGAGTACTTTTTCCCACTACAGTAGGCCTTCTAAAGGATGTAATAAAACTTGAAGAATGCATAAAAAGGATGAGTCTGGCTTTTTGGATCACCCAGTTAAGGGGAGAGCATATTCCTATCAACCATTCAAACACAAAAACCACTTGTTCAAATTTTAGAGCCCAAACGAAAAAAATTTCTAATCTATGTGAAGATGTTGCTTCACAGTCAAGATGTTGCTTCACAAGAAGACATGGTGTTTATTTTTAAATCCCAAATTGAAAAATCTGGTGACTACCCTAGATTGGTAAATTTTTAATCCAAAGGAGGATTGATTCATTTTTAAACCTACTGAAGAAGTGTCTATCCTAGATTGATTCTTTTTAATCCAACTGAAGAAATGAAATTTACTCGCCACAGACGAGTCGGATCTAGAAAATGAATTACACATAAGCGCTATGACAGTGCTCAAAAGCACTATAGAAATATCTAAAAGCACTATAGAAATTACCTAAAGCTCTATAGAAATCACCTAAAGTGCTATAGAAATACACCTAAGCGCTATAGGATTTTAGAAAAGCTCGCTAAAACAAATGTTGGATATTGTTGTCGGCCTATGCTGGATTGTAGGATTGAAGTGCTAAAATAGTCCTTCAAAGTGCTATACTTTGCCCCAAAAGCACTAGAACAGTTCTTCAAAGCGCTATACTTTTCCTCAGAAGTGCTATAGAATCTTTCGATTGCACTAAAACATATTATGTCAGATTCCTGTAGGAAAACTTTCTAGAAAAAGTTATTAAAAACATGGGGTACGGCCCCACGGTGGGTGCCAAAATTAAGTGTGAATAAGTAACAAGTAAAAGAACAACTAAACACTTGTTAATAAAGAAAAGCTTGAAAGCGTCTCATTGTCTCCTATCTCCAAAAATTTATCAAATTACAAAAGCTCTCAGATTTGTAAGCACCGTAACTATTTAAAATGCCTATCTAAAGAACGTAATGGATGCTAAATGCAATGATGTGATGATTGCTAATGATTTCTAGGTGATATGAAGCTATTGTAAACTATTTTGACATGAAACCTGCTAAATGGAAGCTACAGTAAAAACTAATGATGTTGTCGTGATATGAAATCTAATAATGCCATGATGCTATGATGATACTAAAATGCTAATGCTAATGCTTATGATTGCTTGGTTTCTTGAGTACTAATTCCTGTAGAGTGAGTTTGCATAAAAGATGATAATTCTCGGATCCTTTTCATGTTTCAGAAGGCTGTATATATAGATTTCCGGCAACAGTTTTGCAGAGGGGTAACACAACAGAGGTTGAGATTAAATTTGGGGATTTGAATGGTCAGAGATGAGAAGGTGGAGCTGATCATGGAGGATTGTTCCTTCCCATGAAAACACCAGGCAAGATGAGAGGAAAGATTTGAGGGAGAAGATTGAGAGGATTGCATGCAGGTTTGTCCCTGAGGCTTTTCCCGTGAATGCCAGTTGCATTAATTAGATTTCAAAAATCTAATTTTATTGGTGAGTGAATAGAGGGATTTGATTTATGCATTTATTTAAATATTTTTGGTTTATTTAAATTATCAAAAAGAGAGATAAATAATTTAATAAAACAAACTATAGAAGTTTATTAAATTAAAATAGAAGGAATTTAATAATTAAATTAAAGATTTTAGGATATCTTTATTTAATTAAGAAGAAATGTGATGAGATAGAAAAATTAATAGTGAACTTAATATAAATAAATATTTCTATTTATTTACTAAGTAGATGAATTTAGGATTAATTAATCAAATAAATCATATTTAATTAATTAGATTCTCTAGACCATTTTTAGGTGTCTACAGTACCGAACACTGTCACCTAGCACTATCACACCTAGGATGAGCTCAGAGATTTGTTCTATGAGAGGTTTTCAAATGACGGAGATCGCTCTTCACTGTATTATCAACTATCTGTCATAAAATGAGCTCCCTAGGAGGCTATCATGGACTTCAATGCCCGATTCCACACAAATTGGTAGAGGATCCCTGTTACTATACACCCAAATCCTGATTTGGCATTCATATTTTATCTAAAATCCATCAATACTGACATTTCTATGATGATCAAGTCTTTGGGAGGAGCTACTCTACCAGATGCTTACGGTGTCACCATCAAAGCCGAGAATCATTTGATAGATTGCGGAAAGTTGCCTCCTCAGCCTATCATGCCGATATTTCCTAAAATATCGATACCCGCACAAGAAATCGCATCAACTAGCACGCCCGCAACTCCCCAGTCAATGTACACATATGCGGCAGTGCCACAAAATGTTACCTCTATATCTGGTTCTTCCAAAGATGAAATGAACGATCTTAAAGAAATGTCGCGGACTATGGAAAATGACATAACCACCCTCAAGTGAAACCAATCAACACCTCAGAAGCCTACCTATAAGAACTATTAAGGTGGAGGACCCTCATATCAGCAGAATCAGTACGAAGGCGGTTCTTGCACTAATCCACCAGCTCCGACATTCAACCAAATGGTGTTGGTGCCTACTCCGCTGACGAGCGCTTCACCAAGCTCGAGTACGGAATTAACTGCTGAGTAGAATAACCTCATTGATGACATCAATCTGTGGTGCTTCCCTTGCAGCAATGCGCATATGCCCCAAAATTTTCCACGTGGCAACTTACAATAAAAGTTGGCGAAGCAATGCAGCCAAGGTGTGATGCCAGACCACGAAGGTTATGTATATGCCTCACCAAAAATGGAGAGTGCGGTTCTTACCGTGCAAATGCAAGGGATGTGTCTAGAACAAGAATCTGACATCGCTCCTGATCACGCGCTCTTCTCATGGATGGAGGAAGAAGAAACAATGTTTACTAATGATACGTCTATATCCAAAACACCACAAGTGCAATTTGAATATAACACTCGCTCAAAGAGGAGATTTACCGGTGAGTCAGTTGTTCCACATCTAGCCAGCCCACAACTTAAAGGTGCTTCGGATCAGATACCTGGCACTTCCATTGCGCTGCTGCAATCTCAACTACAAAAGGAAATTATCATAACAAGAGAAAAGGAGTAGAAACCTCCAAGTTTTCCACCTTTAAATGTGGTAGAACAATTGAAGAAATCATCTGCTAATGTGTCTCTATGGGACATTCTAGCTATCCCAAAGCAAAAAATGCTATTATAGAAGGCACTTAAGTAGAGGTCAACGCAGTGCCAACAGAGTAGTTAGCTAATGCAGAGGTTGTTAATCAACTATCTTCAGCCAAATTCCTTACAAACAACACAAAAGAATCCCCTATGAAGTTAGAGATAAGTTGAATCCCCAACCCTTCTTCTTAACTCTCATTATAGGGAAGAAGTTATTGCACAATGCTATGATTGATTCTGGTGCTAGCACCACGATTATGCCTAAACAAATAGCCGAAGCTTTACGACTCAGTTATGAACCTATGAAAACGAGAGTAATGCAGCTTGATGGGAACAAAGTTGAAACCATAGGTGTCATCAAGGCACTTCCTTTAACTCTATTTGCTTGCCCTAGTTACACAGTGTCACAAGACATTGTAATCATAGATGTTTCTCCCATGTTCAGCCTCTGTCTATCCCAAGAATTTACTTCAAAGGTGGGCAGATATCTGTCGCTGGATTGGTCACATCTGATTCTCAAAATCAAGCATGGCACAAAAATGAAGATAGAATCAGAGGCTTTACATTCTGAACATGTAGCAGATGAAGCCCTAATCAATTTTGAAGTCGCACATACCTCTATCACTAAGCAAGAAATGTATTGTGTTGAATTACTAGAGGAAGAAAAGGTGACCGGAGACTAGGATGATCAAGAAGATGCTCAATTGAGTGAACACATGGATAGTGACACTTTTGGCAATTATCATGCTACAAGATTAGGCACCTATGTAATTTATGATGAAGACAAAGTGCTCCCAAAGGTTTCCAAAGAGTTCGAAGGTGGCCAAGAAAATGACCTATGGACATTGAACTTTGATGGAGCAAGAAGTAAAGTAGGCACTGAAGCGGGGATATGTTTAATATCCCCACAAAATGAAAAAATACTGAGGTCTTTCTACTTCCAATTTGCTTGTTCAAACAATGAAGCTGAATATGAAGGATTAGTTCAAGGTTTGAGCCTTGTTGAGTGAATGGGAATTAAGCAATTAATGGTGTTCAAATATTCTAAACTAGTAGTCAACCAAGTACAAGGGATTTCTGCAAAAAGGAATGTCTGCATGAGATCCTATCGGCACCGAGTCTTGGACCTGGTTGAGTGTTTTGAAGCCTTCAACATCTAGACTATTCCCCGAGGACAAAATGGTGATGCAGACCACATGGCTGTGATTGGTGCTCAGTTTGATCATGCCTCTGACCTTATACATAACAAAAAATATGTACGAGTAATATTCTGATCGACAGTTCCTAACAATGATCAAAGTTGGTAGGTTTTTGAAAGTTATGAACATATCGCCTCGTTCATCCAGTAGTCGGGGGAATTCTCTGATCAACTTCAACCAAAGATCACTGAGGCTTATGAAGGAAAAATCATGCAGCTCAAATCCAACAAGCTTTCGAAAGGATTGGTTACTCTCAAAAAAAAATTATTGTGATGATGCAAGAAATGATAGACAGAAGTTTGTGGCAGGAAAAAGTGATTATGTAGACCTTCAGGTCTAAGATGGCAGAAACCTTTGAGTCAGGAAAGATGTCCCACACCATGATAAAGAAAGGCTCATCAATTTCTGTGAGAAATATGGAGTAGTGGCCTGGTCCTATGATGATCTGGAGGGATACAATCCTGGCATCATCTAGCACACGATCGAGCTGACAGAAGGTGCAAAACCAATCTAACAAAATCAGAGGCCAGTAAACCCCAAAATTGAAGCGCTAATGGCACAAGAGCTAACCAAGTTAATTGAGTCATGGATTGTCTTCTCAATCAAGCATAGTACTTGCGTATCCAATCTGGTCTCGATCCGAAAGAAGAATGGAGATATTCGCTTGTGTGTAGACTTCTGAGACCTAAACAAAGCATCCCTAAAGGATCATTATCCGCTTCCTTCTATGGAGTCAATCCTACAAACAATAGCAGGATCAGAAATGTTTTCTTTGTTGGATGGCTTCTCCAGTTACAATTAGATCCGAATTAAGGAGGAACAACACAAGACTATGTTCACTACAAAGTGGGGAACATTTGCATATGCTAAAATTCCTTTTGGTTTATCCAACACAGGGGAAACATTCTAGCGGGCGACGAACATCACTTTCAATGAGCTAATCAATAAGTTTATTCTAATCTATTTAGATGATATCTTACTGTGTTTTCTAAATCTAAGGATGATCATTTCGACCACCTAGAAATAGTTTTTCAAAAGTGTCAGGATTTCAAAGTTTCCCTAAATCCAAAAAAATGTGTATTCGAAGTGTTGCAAGGCAAGCTATTAGGACACGTGGTATCTAAAGAAGGAGTTTCAATCGACCCTGAGCGGGTGAAAGCTATCAAGGAACTTCCCCTTCTGGTGAACAAGAAAGGCATTCAATCCTTCCTAGGCAAGGTAAATTTTGTTAGCAATTTTATTTCCAACTTTGTGGGAATAATTAAGCCAGTCACTTTGATGCTTAAAAAGGATCAACCATTCAAGTGGACAACCGAAGCTCGGGAATCCTTTGAAAAAGTCAAGGATTCTCTTTCCATAGCTCCGGTACTGGTTAATCCAGATTTATCTAAGGATTTTATAATGTAAGCATTCAATAGCAAGTTCGGTATTGCTACTGTCTTAACTCAAATGGATAATAAAGGAAAAGGAGAACATCCAGTGGCATTCTACTCCCAAACCCTGAAGGAATATGAGATGAATTATAATTTCATCAAAAGACAAGCCTTTGCAATAGTTAAGGGACTTAAAAAGTTCCACCATCTAATTGCCTGCAACAAAGTGTTTGTTTATGTCGCGCATTCTAGTGTGTGTGAATATATCATGAAGGGAGAAATCATAGAAAAAAGAGCTAATTGGATCACCAAGATCCTTGAATATGACATTGAGGTCAAACCCACTAAAACTATTTGAGGAAGAGGATTGTACAAATACATGGCGCAAGACAAAGAGATACCCACCGAAGAAGAGAAACCAAAGCTTGTTCTAGTAAATGAGCCAAAATCAGAGGGTTGTTGGCTAACAGATAGAATGGGGTTTATGCAAACAGGAAATTATCCACCAGGTCTTTCCTCCCAAAAGAGGAGATACTATCAGCTATAGAATTGCAGATATGCACTAGTGGAAGGGGTGTTTTTCAAAAGGAATTTCAATGGTCTCCTACGATGCATTACTACAAAGCAAGTGAAGAGAATCCTTGACATGTTCCACAATAGCGCTATGAGCAGACACTTCTCCGCTAAGAACACCACCATCAAAATCATGTGTGCGGGTTACTATTGTCCCACACTTTTCAACGACTCCCACTCTTTGGTAAAATCTTGCAAAAAATGCCAGTTCTTTACAGATAAAAGGAAGAATTTTGCAATGCCTCTCAAACCTATAGTAGTGGACAAACCATTTGCACAATGGGGCCTAGACTTCATTGGGATGATTAATCCTGCTTCCAGCGTTGGGCACAAGTGGATTCTAACTGCCACAGATTACTTCACAAGATGGACAAAGTTTGTTTCCCTTAAAAATGCAACAGAGGTAGAGATAGTGGATTTCCTCAAAGAGATGGTGACAAGGTTCTGTCCTCCGAAGACTATCATTTCTGATAATTCCAGAGCTTTCCTAGGTGGAAAGGTATGTCACTTTGCATTAACAAATAGCATATTCCTTAAGACATCATCAAATTATTACCTGTAGGTAAACGGCCTAGCGGAGTCAACGAACAAGAACCTAATCTGACTCCTTAAAAGAATTGGTTCAGAACACCAGAGAGAATGGCATAAAAACCTTCGAGCAGCGCTTTGGGAAAACTGCATAACTCCTAAGCAAGTCCTTAAGAGTTCGCCTTATGAATTGGTATATGGGAAAGAGGCACTATTGCCTATATCTATGGAGATTCCAGTGTTTCAACTGTTGAAATCCCTTGAGATAGAACAAAATGGTGCCATGGAGGTTCAGTTTGTTGAACTGTTAGAAGTATAAGAAAAAAGGGAGAATTCCCTAATAACTATGACAAACTGCCAACAAGTGGTCAAGCGATGGTATGACAAGAAGGCTTTTGACTAAGGCCTAAAGTGCGGAGACTTAGTACTGAAATATGATAAAAGGGTTGCTAAGCCAAGTCAGCATGGAAAATTTGTAGCCTATGGGAGGGCCCCTTTAAAATAATTTGGTGCAAAGAGCATAATGCTTTCGAGTTAGAAAGTATGGAACAGGAACCCTTGGGAATTTTGGTCAATGGTATTCATCTTAAGTTGTTCCATTAAGTGTCCAATTTTATTTTTGTACATATGTGAATAATGCTTTTATTTTCTTTCCCTTTATGTTGGCTGGTCTTTTTTTTAAATTGGTTCATGTTTTGGTGGAAACCACCCGTCATTGTAGAGAGTAGAGAAGTGGAATTGCTTTATAGATAAAAATACACCCATGTGCAAAGGAAATGAACACATGGGTGTGTGCAAGAAGTTGAGTCCACGAAACATGGAAGTTTTTTGCCTTAGCCAAAAAATTGAAATCGGCATGGAAGAAACAGGATCCCGATTTAATAAACGGGATCCCGATTTTTAAAAAGCGGGATCCCGTTACGGTTCGGGATCCCGACCCGAGACCAAACGGGATCCCATTACGGTTTGGGATCCCGAGCCTGTGACCAAACGGGATCCCGCTTTTAAAAATTGGGATCCCGTTTCCCGTTGGACTCCCAACCAACGAGGACAGAATGAGATCCCGATTTGTAATAAACGGGATCTCGATTTGAAAAATACGGGATCCCGATTTATAGAGAACGGGATCCCGAGTTATATAAATCGGGATCCCGTTTTATAGTGTTATTTATTTTAAAAAACAGCAGTTTTCACTGCTGCGAATGGGACCCCGAATTGCTTGGCGATAGCGACATCAACATCAGCTACAGGTACGCCACTTCTTCACTTTTTTTTAGTTTGAATTGAAATTTTAAAAGAAATACGTTAATTTACATGTTTTTTTTTCAATTTATGTCACGTTTTAATGCTTTTTTTAATTGTTATATTAGAATTCAATAGTTGCAAATTAGATGAAAACTTTCAATGAAATTTAAACGTTTTTTAATAAAATTGAGAAAAAAAACATTGAATTGTGTGTTAGAAACAAATTTTAACTTTTAAATCTTAAATTGATCAATTAAACCCAAAAAAAATTGATTTTGAAAACCTTAATTGAAACAAAACAAAAAAGTTTGCATTTCAAAACCCTAGAGATCGAAATGAAATAAAACATCGCATTTACAAATCCAAATCGAGCTTTTTGAAACCCTAAATTCAAATCAAACGAAAAAAATTGAATTTGAAAACCCTAGTTTGAATTGAAACGAAAAAAATCATTAAAAACCCTAATTGTTTAAAACTGAAACCCTAAATTGAATTGGAACAAAAAAAATTGTTAAAACCCTAAGTTTGCTAAACCCTAGACCCTAAACTATAAAATCTAAACCCATAATACTAAAGCATTTGAAATTTATGAACCCTAGACCGTAATCTTTCATTGGACATACCTAAAATTATGTAGGTTCAATATCAAGAATGGGTCTATTTGGTAGATTTATGAAAACTATTTTGAATATCTAGAATGCCATAAAAGTATAATTATAGCAATTCCAATTGGAAGTTCACTTCCAGATACATATATATCCTAGATAATAATCCACCCATCCTCAATCATAATGGATTATTTGACAATTAAGAGAGATTCAATTTAACCATAAAATTACCTATATTTTGATACTATATAGATTTATGTGGAAGGATAGAAATGCATCAATATGCTTTGTGCCATATTTTATGAATATTAATATTTAAGAAAAATCTAGATAAGATTGACCTAAGTAGATGATTTATGTAAGGGCTTTTTAGTGAACAAGTGACACACCATGGAGATAGGGATGGTACTTAAATTCTTATTTATAAATATAGTTTACCCCCTTTAAATTTGTATTTGGTTTTTATAATGAGTTGAAATTATCAATGTGTTACATAAAAGAAATTTGTGCTTAGATATATTTAAATTAGATAATAAAGATATAGTTATATAAAATAGGGAATCCAACATGAGGAATAAACCTTTAATGTGCCATTGTGTGCATCTAATTTATGCCAATGATTTAGTAAGAGTGATCGTCTAAGAGGATGAAATTTAAGCCTTGAAAAATTGTAAGATCTAACACTATTTTAATGTAGTTTTATATGTGTGTACATGTCCACTATGTTTTTTGAGTTTATGTTAATGTAAGATAAGGAGGATTGGTGGATATATTTGAAATCTAAAGAAAAAACAAAAATGATGTGAATATATAGATATATATTTGTAAAATGATTCTTTAACTTATCTATATTAAACATTGTATACTATCTCTATATTACTAGCATGGCTTGATTTTCATTATGTCTACTAAATGTTGCTATATTTATTCATTGTTGTAATTAAATTATAGGGCTCAATGTGTAATCTATTTTACATCAAATTTTATAGTAGACTTATAATCCTAGAATGTTTGTAAATTTAATAGCTAACAAATAACTTGATAGGTGCAACTAAAAACCAAAAAATGTGGTTTGATTTATCTCCATTAGGCTGGAAAGCTAAAAAATCTACTAGGTTTATCCCTATTAGGTTGAAAACCCAAAAGTGTAGCTTAATAAACTTACAAGTGGTGAAAACTCACAAAAGCACTAGAAACTAATATTTGCAAAACTACCCTTGACATATCAAAAAAAGCCAAAGGTCACCATATGTCATACCTATATAGGTTGTATAGTTATATTGGATACCTTATAGTATCTCCTATTGGTTATATATGTTTGAAGATGACATTAGCGATACATCCCTACATTTATATGAGATATATTATTAACATGTCGTGTTACACATATGCTAAGATACTCAAATATGGATAAGGAGAACTAGGGAATATATATTAGAAGAGAAAGATATACTAAGCTATCCAATATTATATTTTTGTACTTAGTGTAGAAGAGAAATTCTAGACCAAGAATGCAAGTGCAAACTCAATACTCTACTTCTAATGAAAGGTAAATAAAATAATGAAAGATTAGAGAAGCATAATATGTTCCATAACATTCTTTTATGGCTCTAAATGTATGTGTTGAAGTTGCTCTTTGGTTCTCTAATGTGATAACATATACATACAAATTTTATCATATGGAAACATTTGGGGATGTCATTATTTTATAGAGTTGAGGGGAAAGGAATGGAGGACTAGGTTTTTTTGGAATCGAGGACTAGAATCATGAGAGAATTTTTGAATTTGAATTTGAGAGGGAAGAGAGAATTAAATGTAGGTGGTTGGGTTGATGGAGGGCTTGTGTTGACTTGATTAGGTAGATGGGAATAATTGAATGCTAATTTGAATTTGGATTGAAGGTCTAAGTTGGAAATGAATGGCTATGATTAGTCTAATTGATTTGATGGCTAGGATAGATTATTAATTTCATTTTAGATTTGATGAAGTGGAAGTAAGTTACATTAGTTTGAGTTTGGATTGGTGATTTGGAATTATTTTAATTTTAAGCTATGGATGTGACATGATTATCCCCTTAATGGTTGATTAAAAGTTAGGATTTGGGGATTTTAGCTAATTAAATAATAAACTCTAAAGTCTAAACCGTAAACCCTAAAGCCATCATTTTTTCTTAGGCTCTTAATGAAATTTGGTTGTCTTAGGCAACTCCACCAAATTTCATTACCTTATGCCATGTAATTGTTTCCTAGGATCTTGCAGCATGTATCCCCTTAAGCTATCCTATTACCTTAAACCCTAAACTCTAAAGTCTAAACCCTAAACCCTAAAGCCATCATTTTTTCTTTAAAGGCTCTTAATGAAATTTGGTTGCCTTCGGCAACTTCACCAAATTTTATTCATTTGAGCCATGCCATTTTCTCCTAGGACCTCACTAGACGTAAATCCCCTTAAGCCATCCTGTCACCCTAAATCATAATTCAATTTTCTTAAGGGGTTGACAATATGACATTTCTTAAGGGGATTAAAGAAGTTCTTAAAATTTGGTGATCAAAGTTGCCCAATGCCCAACCAAATTTAACAATAATAAGATCCTGCAAGATTATACAATATCAATTTAGTTAATTGTATTTTCATTCAAATAAAATGTGCCTTAGACATATAAATGAGGCTTACATATAATTTTATCATTTGTATTCAATTATTTAAGGCCATTTATATTGAATGGTTTAACTTGGTATAAATTCAAACAATGATCTTAAATAGTTATGAATTTATAAATTTGGTGAACGATGGATATTTTTAGTGACATGAATTTATGATTTTGGTTCTATATGGATATTTTTAGTGACATGGATTTGTGAAGTTGGTGGAATTTATGAACTTATAATGAATAGTATATAATAGTATATATTTAATGACTATCTATTAGATCATGATTTCTCCTGCTGAAAAATTGTGTGTGTGTTAAAGACATAAAATGAGATTTTGTGAATGTTTCAAGTTTATTGTTTAGTATGTATGTGCATGTATTAAAAATTTGCATAATAGTTCTTAAATTTTGAAATTTGTATATGTATGTATGTATAGTTTAGTTTAATGATTTGTACGCATGCAAATTATGCATCGTATTTTTTATTTTAAATGTACATGTACATACATTTAATTTTTAATTTTGTATGGACATGCTCTTGAGTTGAACAATCAATGTATATATATGTGCATTTCAATTAAATATATGAGAGCTTAATATATATGTTGCTCATCCTATTTCAATTAAATATGTGATCTTAATTTTTGTATGCACATGGACTATTTTGTACATTCTTGTGCACATTATATCAAGCATATATCATGGATGATTTTAACATTACATATCATCAATCCACCACCTAATCCACAGCCTAGATCCGGCCTCCCTCTCCCTCCACCTCCACCCTCCACCTCCCTCCCTCCCCCTCATATGCCACCTCCAGCACCTATGGAATCTGATGAGGCTCGCTTGAGAGCACGAATAAATGATCAAGTCATATCCTTACAGACACAAATCAATGCTATGCAGAGTCAAGCATTGATTGCTCCACATGTGAGACATTTTGCATCTGTAATGCAAAACGTTGTTGATTCCATTAGGATGATTGATTCTGATCTTGATAGGCATAGACGATAGAGAGAAAAAATGAGACAATTTTATTCTGATGGTCTCTCTTATAAACAAATATTAGACCTTAAAATAACAAAATCCCATCTAGCCCCCTACTTTCTTGACCCCGTTACCCGACAACCCATTCCACCCAACAAATCTAGAAATATCCATGAGGTGGTGCGACATCCCAGATGACGTACATTTGGGATCGATGGTAGCGGTTTTGATAGTCCCCCACATGCTAATTGGGAGTGCTCCATTGTATTTTGGAGAAAATTGTATGTAGAGCGAGCCTAAAGCAAAAAGCCCAATTATTTT
>VDFB02362331.1:0-64557 GCA_007258455.2 Sequoia sempervirens | reverse complement strand
TGTAAACTTTCCCGTTGAAATGGGACTCTATAGATGCAGGTTCGCGGTAGATGTTAAGATGATGAGCCAGGAAATGGTGAGGCTTAATTTCAAGTACCTCATTGAGAGGAGGTCCTATGATCCCAGAGGGCTCTATGTGGCGCATCTTGAGCAACACTCGTCACATAAATCTTCTATGGAAGAATATTGGGTCAATTGTCAAGACGAGTATGAAGTGCGAAGAAGGAACTATAGTAGGTTTAGGCTCTCGCAAATTGCTGACTTTATGTCAGTAGACATCGAGGGCTTATCTGACGATGAAGGGGAAATCATTCTCCCCTCATTCTTCGTAGATTCAGTTGACTCCCAACCACTCCCAAGAGTGGATTGGTATGCCAAGGACAACACGTCTATAGAGGAGAGGACGAGTAGAGTTGTTAGAAACAACCAACTCTACCTTGACAGTAAGAAATCAAGGAAGGTGGTACCTCACAGAACAGAGCCACCACAGGTTCAATCTACACCACCCTCCACTTCAAGAAAGAAGCCTAGGTAGAAGCAGTGGTGCAATCCTCCCCAAGGGATGAGGATGTCGAAGCATACAAGGCCTAGAACACAAGGGACACATGTGGAAAAACCCATACACAATCCTGAAGTAGTCATGGATATTGTTGCCCTAGAGCCAGTAATAGAGACTGCTGCCCCAGAGCCAACAAAAGTTGTTGTTGCAAAACCAGCAGCAGTAGTTGCTGAGGAGCCAGTGGTGGAAGCGGTAGAGCCAACAGCAGAAGAAGTAGCAACAAAAACGGTGCCTGTTATGGAAACAGAGCCACCTACATCACCACCATCATAGCGGTCGCAAGTCCTCATTGACTTGGACTCGCCCTCGAGAGACGTCACTCCAGCGCAGTCTCACACTTCGGGCATTCAAGGGCCTCACATTCCTCCTTCTAGCGAAGCTAGCCGAGATTCTATTTGGCTTGAGGGCTTCCTAGGCAGGAAGAGGGTAAGACCCTCCTATGAGCTTGACTTCACTGAATTCGACCACGTCCCACAAGACATATCGGCGAAGAAGTTGAAGAAGCAAATTCACATGGAAAGGAATGCAGAGTGTGAACTCATCATAGAGATTGCTGCCCCACTAGTAGAGAAAAGCATACACGAGGTACAAGTGGAAGACTACACATTGTCTAAACTTAACCTCGGAAAGACTACACGACAGGTGGAGGTAGACCTTCTCAGAATCGCCTCAGTGAGCGCACGAGAAAGGATGGCCAAGGATGGAAAAGACAAAGCAGCCTTAAAGGCTGAGAACCAACAATTAAGGTCATACATTTCTACCTTGATGCATGGCACCTCGAACGTCTCGGCCTTACCACTAGAATTGTTGGATCTCCCCACAGAACAGAATCACCAACAATTGATAACATACGGAAAACACTTGAGAGATAAAGTGGAAGAGTTTGTTCTCAAAGGGCGATGCATATTGGCAAATCTTTACCAGTTACGGGATAGAGCACATGGATTTTGTGCAGAGATTCAACAATCAGAGCAAAGAATTGTAGAGAAGAGGCCAAAAGATGAGACCACAATTACAAACTTGCAATTGGCATATCAATCAGTCTACTCAGAGGAAAACAAGCAACATCTCTTTGCTTGGAGAGAACAACTGGCGTCCAAGGTGAAATCCTATGACACTCATTCAGTAGAGTTGATTGACTATTGATAGGTGGTAACCGATATTATCAACTTTGCAAGAACGTTGGTAATATCTTTTCCTCGCATAGAATAACAATGCGAGGGAGGAGAATACATCGAGATGGTCACTGTACAGAATTAGTTCAGAGATGTCATCCGCAGTACCTTTCTTGATGATCCAGACAGTTGCAAGCTAGCCAAGGTGGCAACATTGTCAACCAAGTTCAATGAAGCATCTGCATAGTGTATAGACTTCTAGCATCAGCTTACGATAGGCGAATTAATGCTCAAGCGCCACGTCATCATTTTGTGGAGCATTAACTCCCCCAAAGTTGAAGAAGTCAACGAATGGATAGAAACACTGTTGACCAATGGTGAGTTGTTAAGGCACCGAGAAGGACGTCCTACCCTCCAAATGGCATTTATGATACTTGAAGTTGACTTGATGCCTCATTCCAAGTCAACTCAAGAGGACATTTAATGTAATTGGAGTTAACTTGATGCCCCTTTCCAAGTTAACTCCATATCCCACAAATCATGCATTGTCAGATCCCACTTATTAAGGATGTCTAATCGGCTTCCATAATTTGTGGATCTTAGATCTCCACTACATGTGGATGTCTATTTTGGAGGTAAACTTTACATTAAAGTTCACCTTTAGTTTACTTTCAGTCAACTGAAGTAGTTTCTAGTTGACTCTTTGTTTAGTGTCAGTTAACTGAAGTAGATTTCCAGTTAACTGTTTGTTCCCCCTTTTTAGGAATAAATTTTGCTAATTGATTGGCAAGAACTCTTTGTTAACTCAAGGAGATTATGGGGTTGCCCACTCCTTTGAGCTCTATAAATAAGAGCCTTGGGCTCATTGTTTGTGGAACCTTTACTTGCTATGCAAAATTGCTGCGCCATTGTTGCCAATAGCTTTGAAAGCGAATATTTGTTCACTCTTGGATGAGAGTTCATTGGTTGATTGTAATTGTGCATGATTTCGTGCCTTTGCTGTCCCAATCTTTGTAATTCGTTTAAGAAAGCTTGAAGAAAAGAAATCAAAAGTCACATGCAATTTGATCTAAAGGATTTGAGTTCTTCCATAACGTCTTTGTGTTTAAATAGCTTGTTGTTTCATTTCCCTCCTCGGATAGGGGTCCCTCCTTGGATATCTGTTATTAACGGTTGTCGTTTGTTGTTGTCTAATAGATTGTCCTTCAACCTACACTTCGGATAGGGGTTCCTCCTCCTTAGCAAGTTTGTCGGCCAAGACATTGTAAATTTGTTGTTTCTTGTAAGTTGTTTCCTAGCCCATACCTCGGATAGGGGTTCCTCCTCCTTGGCAGGTCTCAGATCCAACTTACTATGAAGAGCGTTTGCTTGTATAAAACCTTATCCTTGCGTATATCCAAGAGTTCAAAGCCTCGGTCATATTCTAAGGAGACGGCGGATTCAAGTGATCCAACCAACCCATTCCCTCTCCTATGCCCTCATGCTCTGTTTACCTTGAGGATTTAGGATAGATTAAAAACTAGAATAGTTGTAGTTAAGATCTGCCGAAACCAGAGAAAAAGCTTAGCTACGACGCATTGTGTTTGTGCACCCTTGTGTCCTACCGTTGAGTACGAAAAGATAGGAACCTTAGTTTACCTTACCCTTCCTTACACATTACATCAGCAGAGAGGGACTTCTCTTTAAATAACGAAGAAGTGTTGCAAAACATTTGTAATAGCTGAACGTTTACAATCAGCACTCCAGAGGTGCTAATTTAAACGCCAACAGTTTCCTAGACTCGTCGAGGGTGGCTTGCCTCAGGACTTGCCAAGTCTAGGTGATTTTGGGCAAGTCTTGGAACTATGATTGAGACTAAGATTTAGATGGGGACTTGGTAGGAATATTTTCAACTTGTACTCAAACCGGGTGAAAACTCAGAGAAAATGGAAATGTCATCAAATAAATTTTGAAAATGCTCAACAAAAATCACTTGAAAATTGACCAGAAGCACCAAAGAAGAGCTTTTTACTCAGCTTTTAGGTTTTTTTTTTTCCACCTTACTTTTATCTGTCTTTTTGTTGAGTGGTGATTTTCTATATTCCGTGATGTTTCGGGGATGAGGATGGTAGGGGATGGAAGCACACACATACATACGTCCTTACAAATTTGGACAAGTTTCTTGATGCATGACATAAAAATTTAAGTTTAGACATTCATATAATGTGTCAAATTCAATATTAAAATCAAATCAAAATGGAATTGACATAGTCAATATAGAAGCAACAAAATTAGAAGTTTTTGATTTCATTTTTCATGGCTTTCAATAGGATAGCAATATAAAAAAAATATAGTACTAAAATTTTATCCAAATAGATGACAAGATTTTCATCCAGAGCTTGCATGCAAGGGCTTTTAGATCTGGAACCTTGATCCGCTTTTTGTTTCCCTAGAACAACTTTACTGCCTCAACCTCTTTCATAGAGTTGTTGCCTTTGACCACCATTTTCCTAAAAGAAGAACTAGGGGGATAAGAGTTCCCCCTCCCTTTACTCATCACAAAAATCAGAATTACCCAATCAATTTATTTAGATTTGTTAGAAAAACGGTAGAGGAATAGTTACAATGGAAGCTTTAACAGAGTATTGTAAACTAGATTATGCAGTGTTAACCATATGGAGATTTAAACAACTATAACAATGAAAAATGAAAAGAACCGAGGGCACAACACATAACACAGTATTTACATGGAGAAACCCTTTCGGAAAAAAACTCCACCAAAGAAGAGATGAATAACTTGTATTAACATCAAATATGTTTACAATACATCTACTCTAACTCCTCTTCAATCCGGCAGCATCTGTGTACCTGTAAAAGATCTCATAGTGTCTCCATCTCAACCCCTCAATATATACTCATGGGGGTTCAAAATACCACCATAGAACATTACCATGGGTCAAAACAAGGTTCGGAAATACCATGGTAAAAATCCATTCGACCCCTTACATGCTAAACATGGTCTCTTACATGACTTTACACCTTCGTACAAGATGTCATAAGAATCCCTATAAAATAGGAGATGCTCTTACATGCGTCATAAACCATCAATAGCTATGCAAAAATTCTCTTACACGTGTCATAGATGATTCTCACGTCCAAAATGATATCCCCCACTTTTAGCCCTTACAGTTGTCATAGAATCCGTCATAACATCCTTAGAAATAGGCTTTCCATGTTATACCACTAAGTGGGCATCTTTTGACAACTAATAACTTATTTTTCAAGGCACCGACATGTGGCAAAAGTGCCAACTCAAAATCTCACGCCCCTTTTGATGGAGCACAATTATTTAATAACATAAATGTTTTTTTATCCATGGGAAAAACTAAAGTAATAATAAATAAACAACTTAGGAATTGCCAAGGTTGAGACACCTTAATTCCCAACATTCTCCCACTTGTCGAATACCTTGCAAGAGCTAGGGGAATCACATCATCATGGAATCAACTAGGTACAAGTAGCAAGGCCCATGGCCTTCCTGCACCAAGTAAATTTCTCTGTGCTCACAGGTTTGGTAAGAACATCTGCAACATTGTCTTGTGTGTCAATCTTCTTCAGCTCTATCTAACCATTAGCAATGAACTCACGAACAAAATGATACTGAATATCAACATGTTTAGTTCGAGCATGATACATTGGATTCTTAGCCAAATGAATTGCACTTTGACTATCACAGTTAACCTGAACAATATTGCAATCGAGACCAATACTTGTACACAACCTTTGTAACGATCCTGCCTCCTTAGAAACATGGGTAGTAGCCATATACTCTGCTTCAGTAGTGGATAAAGCAACCACAGGCTGCCTTTTACTCATCCAACTCATTGCTCCTCCAAACAGAGTAAACACATACCCACTGGTGGACCTTCTACTATCCAAGTCACCTGCCCAATCTACATCAACAAATACCTTTATGTCCAATGACATGACCGCATTATCAATACTATGATAAACCAAACAATAATTAGAAGTACCTCGCAAATATCTAAACACCCTTTTAAAAAAAGTCCAATGCTACTTACCAGGGTTAGACATAAACCTGCTTAGAACTCCCACTGCTTGGGCTATATCAGGTCTAGTGCAAATCATTGCTTATATCAAACTACCAACGACACTAGCATAAGGAACTTTAGACATATCCTTAGTATCATCATTAGAATTAGGACACGTATCCAAGCTCAACTTAGTACCAACTGGAAATGGAATACTAACTGGCTTACAATCATGTATATTAAACCTCTGCAAAATGATATCAACATACTTACTCTGACTCAACCAAAGCTTTCTGACACCACGATCTCTTTTGATTTCCATTCCAAGAATGTATTTAGCAGGCCCCAAGTCCATATCAAAAGCACTAGAAAGTTGTTTCTTGAGTTCACCAATCATTACCTTGCTGTTACCAATAAACAATATGTCATCAACATACAAGATAATAATTAGAATATGATTTTCAATAACCTTAATATATACACAATGATTCTCTTCACTCCTAAGGAATCCCAACCTCAATGCAAAAGCATCAAACTTCCGATACCACATTCTGGGTGACTGTTTTAAACCATACAAAGATCTTTTTAACTTGCAAACCAATTTTTCTTTTCCCTTCACAACAAAACCGTCAGGTTGTCGCATATAAATCTCCTCCTCAAGATCGCCATGCAAAAAAGCAATTTTAACATCCATTTGCTTTATCTCAAAATTCACAAGTAGCAGCAATAGATAACAAGAATCTAATAGAAGTTAATTTAGCGACAGGAGAAAATTTCACCAAAATCAACTCCCTCTCTTTGGGAGTAGCCCTTAGCCACTAATCTGGCCTTATACCTTTCCAAGTGACCATCTGCTCCAAATTTCTTTTTGAATACCCATTTACATCCGATGGGCTTTCTTCCTTTGGGCAAATCAACAAGATCCTAGGTGTTATAGTTTTCCAATGCCATGATCTCCTCTTGCATAGCCTGCAACCAAGACTCATTTTCCTCTGAAGAGAGAGCCTCCTTGTAAGATCTAGGTTCATCGTCAGCACTTAATAAAGCAAATATACAACGAAAATTAGGTGGGCTATACCTATCGACTGGAATCCATTGTCTTGTGGATCTTCTGAGAATAGGAGTATTAGGCTCTTGCTGTTCTTGATCTTGCTCAACCTCTTCCCGATTTTCTTCCTCATGTTCTTCGGTTTGATCAATAACTTCTTTTGATTCCTCATCTTCTTCCTCCTCATCGAATCCATCTCTTTGTTCTTCTCGAGGTGCATCTTCTTGCTTAATTTCAAAATGCACACTCTTTCCCTTATCCTTTTCCTTTGGCTGTTCAGGTATAGAAATAACGCTAAGCTCCATGAAAATCACATCTCTAGAATAGATACTTTTCTTGGTTAGAGGATTCCATAGCTTATAACCTTTAACATTATCACCATATCCAATGAAAATGCACTTTTCAGCTTTAGGATCTAGCTTAGTCCGTTTTTCTTTAGGCACATGAACATAAGCCTCACAACCAAATACCCTTAAATGTGAAACAAAAGGTTTCTTACCTGTCCACATCTCATAAGGTGTTGTTTCAAGAGCTTTACAAGGAGATCTATTAATCAAGTAACAAGCAATACTTACAGCTTCTGCCCAAAAGCATCTATCAAGCTGTGAGCCACTTAACATACTTCTAGCTCTTTCCATGATCATTTGATTCATCCTTTCTGCCACACCATTCTGTTGAGGAGTGTATGGAGTAGTTTTCTATCTAACAATTCCTGCATGCTTACAAAATTCATCAATTTCCTTAGAACAGTATTCCCCTCCATTATCAGACCTTAATACCTTAATTTTATAATCTGATTGTTTTCCAACTAAGGCTTTAAATTCCTTAAACTTAGTGAAAACTTAAGATTTATGTCGCATAAAATTTAACTAGGTAAACCTTGTAACATCATTGATAAAGGAGACAAAATATCTAGATTTCCCAATTGATTCAACATCCACAGGACCAAACACATCCATATGAATTAATTCCAATTTAAATTTAGATTTTGTACTGCCAGAAGGAAATGATTTTCTGTTTTGTTTACCAAACACACAATGTTCACAAAAATCAAAACTCTCATCAGAATAGGATAAACCTTCTAACAACTTTTTATTCAAGATGATTTTCAAACCAGTCTCACTAATGTGGCCCAATCTACGGTGCCACAACATACAAATATTTTCAGATTTTTCAGTTACATTGGTAGAGTTAACAACAATAGTGGCTTCAAGCCTAAACAGAGTCCCCTTCCTTGTCCCTCTTGCTATCACCAGACTTCCTCTTACCAATTTGCAACCATGCTTATCAAATGTTACATTTATTCCCAAATCATTCAACTTTGAAACTGAAATTAGATTTCTAGCTACTCCAGGAGCATGTAAAACACTAGGGAGGGTTTTAATCCTCCCATCATTGAAACACAACTGTATCTTACCCCTTCCGACAATAGGATATGAAGAATTATCACCAAGGTAGATTTCGCGTCCATCATATTTTTCATATGTGGTAAACCACTCCTTGTGAGGAGTCATATGAAACGAGCATCCTAAATCAATTAGTCAATTTTCATTAGTCATATTATGAAGGCAAGAAACCAAAGCTTCATCACCTGAATTCGAGGATTTCTCTGTGGAGGAATGTTGTACCCAAACCAAAATTTTTGTTTCATTAAGGCATTTTGCTTAAATGGTCTAAACCTTGTTAAAATGATGTCAAAACATAGTTTTTAGGAAAATCAAGTATGGATTTTGAGTCAGTGTAATGTCGAGAAGATATTGGTGAAATTTGGAAAAATTGAAAATTATGGTTTCAAGCACCCCTGTTTTAGGTTGCGAAACCCTAAAAATTGAAACTTGTCAGAATTGGCTGAAATTAATTTTGATTGGCTTATTTCACATCACGATCATAGTGGTGAAGTCAGTTTCAGTTAAAAGTCAGTTTAAGTTTGGTGTGTAGTTTTCACTTTTTTAGGAGAAAAGTTAGGACCTTCGAGGTTGTCAATGGCAATTGGCCAGTACCAAGTGTCAAAATCTAAGCCTGAAACTCAAGGAAGAACATTCTATGATGAAGGATGCTGAAAAAGATGCTTCATGATAGAGGGGATTTTCACATGGCGAAAATTGGAAAAAATATTCTAAGTTTGGAAACATTTCACTTTGTTACGTGGGAGACGCTTGCGCAATCAACGTGCAAATCAACCTTACAGTATCCGTACATGTGAAATGGTGAAATACAGTCACACACGCGTTAGTAGCAGTAATGCTTCTACATGGTCAACTCAACAACCAACAATGGTGTTCGCAGAGCGTGAAATGGAGGAAAATATCAAGTCCAGAGCTAATCTGCGCCCCTATAACCCAAGGGCGCCCTTCAATTTGGAGGCTCAGATTTAGTTGGTTCTGGTTGCAGATACATTCATTCTCTTCGGTTTTCAGTTAGCTTTCCGACAAGCTATCAAGTGAGTTCATTCGACTTGCGAAACTCCGGCAATCGAAGGCGGAAGTGGAAGGTACAGAGAGTTTACACATCACAAAGACAGTTAAATTTGCAGTTTCTATGTTGCTGTAGCCCAGGGTCCCATAACAATAATAAAACAAAGACTAAAGGTCATCTAAGACAGCGGTGTGTCATGTCCCCTTCCAGTTGACATCTCTCAGAGCTTATGATTAGCCTATTATGCGACCCTTGTAGGCTGATAGGATGGATAGAGGGTCTTGTTGGAGCTTGGCTTGGCTTCGGTCGTCGGATATTACCAGTTGGCTTTCGTTTGGGATCATTCGGACACCATTTGACTGACTTGCTATTTTTAGCAGTGTTAGTCATTCAGCGGAGCACCCTTGCTATTTTTAGCAGTATGATTTGGTCATGTGCAGAATCAATCACTTATTCACCAGCTTCAGACGGTTCGTGAATCGGACATATTTTGAGGGAGATATTAATATTTTAATTGTCAAATTAAATATTAATTATCTGGAGCTTATAATATAAAGTTATAATATTATTTAATATTATAACTTAAGTGATCTATTGAAGGGGTCGACCAACATTAAGAGGGGACCACTTTTTAATTATAATTTATAATTAAAAGTGCTTTGAAGACTATTGAAAAATTAAAAGGAAAAGTTCGAATTTATTTAAATGATGCCTAATTGAGAAAAGTCGAACTTTTGATGGATACAAGGGTTTTCATTGGGATTTGAGCTCATTATGTTGAAAATCGAATTTTTGCTAAGACCTTCTTCTGAGAACAGAGCCAAGGGTTCTAGTTTTCATTGTGCATTGGAGAACGTGCCCTCTTCAGTGTCTGCAGTTTAGAGGCTGTGAAATATCAGCTGATTTATTGCCTGTTAGAGAGATATCTTCATCCAGAAGTTATCACAGAGCTTCATATTTTAAAATACCTTTAGGGTTTTGGTTGGAGTATTCTCCGGAAAGGGTTTTGCATTCCTGGCGTCCATTTTCCAAGCTAGAGACTAGTCTTTCAGAGGCCGTACAGACTTTCTTGACTGCTGTCATCAGATCCGTACTTCATTTATTGCTGTTGGAGGCCGTACCATTCACAGAGGAAGGCGTCCTTGCTTCTGGATCAAAACGCCTTTGTTTTCAGCTCCCTTCATCCACCAAAGGTGATGCCCAAGCCAGTAGAGGTATTCTAGACGCATTCAAGCAGGGGAAAAGCATTGTAAAGGATCTGGCCGTACCATTCCAGTTTTAACCAGTCAGCTGCAAATCAGGTTTTTGTCTGATATTTTGTCTTACCTT
The DNA here is from genome assembly GCA_007258455.2 of Sequoia sempervirens. Taxonomy (NCBI): domain Eukaryota; kingdom Viridiplantae; phylum Streptophyta; class Pinopsida; order Cupressales; family Cupressaceae; genus Sequoia; species Sequoia sempervirens. The sequence goes on along the minus strand of VDFB02362331.1, from coordinate 54,060 downwards.
TGTCTGAATGTCAGAGATCTGTTATTGAAATGACTGTAGAAAAATAATAAAATCAATGACTATCGTTTTCAGAGTCTCTTTATGTTAGATCTGGATTTATTGTATTTGTTAAAGATTTATTAGCAATTTCTTGCAAAATCGCATTGTTCATTATTGCATGCAAAAACACAAAAAAAAAACCAAAAACGTCAAAGCAAGCAAAAAAACAGACAGTTTCAGAGATCAGTTAGAACAGGGGTTTCTACATGGTGCCTCTCAAAAGTCAGCAACAATGAATTAATCAAGGCAGCGCTTAGTCTTAAACTAAAAGTCATACCTTTCTAATGCAGCCTTCCACGTAGACTTGGGGATATATAAGGGTAAAATCATTGCTAAGAAAGAGGCATAGGAAATACATTGCATTGAGGGAAAGACAATAAATAAAATCTGGAATATACAAGTAGATCGGGCTGGAGATAGATAAGGGATTGTGGCTGGGAGAAGTGATTATGGTTTATGCAGATCGAACCCCTTAAAGTGGTAAGTATTCGGTGGTAAGTATTTTCATATCTTTAAACCAGCAGCTGATAAATACTTTAGAAGATGATACTTATTAAATATATTATAAATTTAGATAATGATGATGGACAAATATATTAAGAATTAAAACAGTTAATGATTGATAAATATATTTAATTTCATTGGTAAATATATTATTGATGATTGGTAAATACATTTTATATATAAGAATATTTTGGAATAATAAAATCATTCATGATTCTTATAGCATTGTTAATATGTTATTTTAGACATCTAATTATATATATATATATATATATATATATATAGATACAAATTACGATTATCCAATAATGATGCTTGCAGCAATTGTTGAACCTTATAAGTAAGCAGGATTCTTTAATATGAATATGAATAAGATGTACAGGCAAAGGCAATTAGATTAATCAATATATATATATTCATATGAATCATATTCGAAATTATGCAATAATGATGCTTGTAGTGATTATTGAGCCTTATAAGCAATTATGATTCTTTAATATAAGAATGGATCTGAGGAATAAAGTGTGAGTGGACTGTAAAAAGGATTACAGCAGCATTCTAAGGTATGTTCAGTATATTTTAAATCAAGAATTATGTCTGTAGAATTAATATAACGGGTCAATGAGGGGAATGTATATGACTGTAAGTAGAGTTGATTTATATGATAGTATTTACTCACATATCTATATCATCATTAAATGGGAAATAGGAGGTGCAGAAGGGGATGGCAGGTGCTAGAGGCCCTCTAAGTACCCCACCCACAATGATGACTGGCAGCCTGCCATTGTTGGGCCAAGAGGGCTTGCCGTACCCGCTCTTGGGCTTGGAAGGAGCACTCAATGGGCATCCCATTGCAGCCATCCTATTCAACCATACTTATGATTGAGAAAACAAACAGTAATAACTTTAGCAGGGTATTATTAAGTAAGTCATAATAATTGGATGAAATCACACAATCAATTGTTGTTTAGATAGAGCTAATACAATTGGTCTTAAACTAAGTCAAATATAATTCAATTCTTCTTCCTTATTTCTTGCATTATTTGTTGATAGGATCAATCTTAAATTAAGGGTCATTACATGTAGAAGCTTTGTGACACAAAGTAGTGCATAGATTGAGAGAAATATAGAACTGAAACAATAAATGTATCATTGTTTGTTTGTTTGTTTGTCCTCTACAAGGCATATCTACCTATCTTATTGCTTTCATCAATATACCTAAGCTTTGTTATAGAGATATGTATATATGGATTACATGTCATGGAGGCCAAGTGTTGTTATTGAGCATGAATGGTCCCTATGGAAGTGGGACCATTTCCATGTATAATTCTGAAGAGCACAAAGATTTACTGAGAGGGGGGAGGGCGAGGTGGGGGCGGTGTGGCTGGGGAATCAGTAAATCAAAACAAACTTTTGCCTTTTTAACTTTGATCCAATATCAACTATTCACTATGAAACAATGTAAACAAGTGGACTTCAATAGTTGAAAATTATGTTTAAATGAAATAACAAGGTTAGTAGGCTCCAACCTACTTGACTAATGAATGTTATGGTTTAGTAGGCACCAACCTACAAGGAGCATCAGCCCCTTTGACAAATTTAGTAAGCTCCAACCAACAAGGAGCACCAATCCCTAATGTGCAAGGCACCAACCTTGACTAACTCAAATGATGGATGTAAGATGACTGCCTTCAATCAGATCTGCACTTCCTCTATCCTCCACCCTGCTTTGTGATGTATGCTATCACCTTAAACCCACACAAGAGAATAGATTCTCTAATCCGAATTGCTTACTTTCTACAACCACACTACTTCAAACTTGATTTGAAAGTTGAATATATAACTTGTTCAAAGATTGCAACACTTGATGAAGCAACATAACTCTGCCTCTTCAAATCTCATTCACACCTCTTCATTTTGTGTTAACCTTAATTGATCTTTAATTTATTGATTTTCTGTTTATGGACCCAAGGATCTTCTTCAGATTTTTCCTTAAAACACCTCTCAAAATCTGTCTCTTATTGTTAACAGTTGCACCTTTTGAAACTAGTAACCTTGCAGCAAACACGTCCTTTCAAGCATTGAGTAGAAGAGTGCATCCCTTCAGAAATATTTCAGTGATAAAACACGTCTTGCTGAAACTAATAGACCCAACTCTTCATAAAGGAAATAGACGCTTAATCGCTTCAAGCAAGGACGTCTTGGTTAAGAGTTTAATACACACGTCTCTTCAGAAAAAAACTTTCTCTTGTAGACATGTCTCTTCAGATTAACAAAGGCAAACACTTCTTAACAAATCACAAATCAGATCATTCTTTTTCTTAATAGTTTGCACCTCTTAATAGTCGAGCATTTTAAAGAGATTAGTTTTCAATTCTAATCGAGTATTTTTAAGGAGATTAATCTTCAATTCGCATCCCTTAGCAACCTGATAATTTCAATTCTAATCAAGTCAAATCTTGAAGAGCTTGATTATTCAATCTGAGAGCCACTTGATCTGACAATCAGTCTGATCTGGGAAGAGCTTGATTATGTAATTCAGTCAATCTGATCTGACTATCAATCTGATCTGGATGTGTCTATTACATTGGTCTGTTTTGAGCCAGCATCTTGAACTTCATGATGATTCTGTTTAAACCTTGCATAATGAATCTGTAAAAATCATTCATAATGAATCTTGACATCAATGACAATAACTTTGACAAATTCACCATCTCTTGATAGTTGTGTCGTGTTGAATAGTTTTTTCGTAGGTGTTTGATGTGTTGACAGATAACTTAGCATGGGCAGAAGCCTAAAGGTTGCGAATTGGTTTGCCACATCAACTACACTATCCAATGTCTAAAGCATGATGCTCAAATGTGGTAAGAAGTGATGGGAGTTAGACTTTGTTGTTTTGCCTAGAGGTGTGTTAGACCTTGCTAAAGCCGTGATAGAAATTGAATAAGTTGTTTTGGTAGAAGTATGGTTACCATAGTGTGCCCATTCTTGTGAAGAGTGCTTTGTACCATTGCTAGAGCATGTGTGACCCTTGCTAGATATGGATGGATTAACCTTGTGTTACCATGAGCATTTGAGAAGTGCTCTTTGGTATTGCGCAATGCAGACCATGGACGTCTTCTCATAGTTCCTACAGGCCATGAGAATGGTCTTGGTGCACTGTAGGGACCAATGTTCGTAGATCCTCTTGGATTAGCACATGGTGAGGACATCTATGGTGTCTCGGGTGTTACCACTTTGTTGCTCGCATCAATTAACCAAAAAAAAAAACAAATTTAATGTGTTGGGATTTAGTGAGTTTTTTGTGGAATGAATTTTAGGTATTATTGATTGTGGTTCCTCCAATAAGTTCTAGTGATTTCAATTATGGTACTCACTTTTAGAGGTCATTAATTACATCTAATGAATTGCTTTCATTGACAATTTTTAAAGACCAAGACAGGAGGCCAACACAATACCAGCAACCACAACCTCCCATTCTACTTTTTTATTAGAACAGCATCCCAAAGGGAGAGATCCTCCATGAACAGAAATACAAAAATCATCTTTGATTGCCACCATTTCTCGAGCCTGACTTGGATTCCCTTTGAAGCACCATCAAAATAAAGCTTCAAAAAGAAATCTGGCGGTCTCAGCCATACAGCTTTCTTTTGCCCAATTTGTTTGTCTATTACGCCATTGGTGGGAAATATTAGATTCCTATTTGTTAGTTACTAAGTTGTAATATATATTCTAGATTTGAACCTTGAATTTTGAGACAAATTATTGATTATAATTGGTAAAATTAATGAACAGATTCCATCTTTCATATCTTAGATTTTTATGTTTGTTTTACTCCTGTCTCCACGTACTTTAGTTGGCATGAAATAACAAAAGTGATGTTTTTTCCTGTTTTTAAGAATATTTCAGCATTTTATTAGTTTTCTGATTTTTTTTCATATTAAATCCTGAGTAATTGAATTCCATTTATATTCTTGGTTTGCCTAATCAATCCCGATTCTGAATAATGTTACTATGATGTATGCTAAACTTTGTTCTATCTACTTACTGTTGGCTGCTATAGGAGGTCTGTTATACTTTAGGCAGGGCTTCTGGATACCCATATTTGTGATTGAGGCACTCCTTTTTTAAACAATACAACTGGCTTTTTTCTTCTTTTGATATGCTAGAAAAATTGGAACTTTACCATTGTTAATGTTTTTTTTGCTTTTTGTTAAAGAGTTTTCTTGCACTTTTCTATTGGACAGATGTTGCAGGAGACACAGAATTCGCTAAAATTATTGGAGGAAAAGCACCAAGCCTCCCTTTCAGAACTTAGTTCTAAAAATCAAAAGGTAATTTTCTGCATAGAGGCCACTGTTGCCTTGCTAGTATTTATTGTTAAGTTCTTCTCATGAGGACTATAACCAGGGTGTTTTACTATCTATATACTATTATTTTTGCAGATTGTGGAGAGCTTTGAATCTCAGTTGGCTGATGCAACATTAGAAAGTAGAAAATTAACCGAATCTATAGCAAAGCAACGGGTAAAGTTCACAATAAATTTAGCGAAATATGATCAGCATTTCCTAAATTTGGTTTGGTGGTTCCAGTAAAAAGGTTATTGCTTGAAAATATCACTCTGCCCGTAAGCAATTGAATTTTATATATTTTTCTTCCTATAGACTCAAGTTCTAATAAAGGATGTGAGCTCATTCAGTTGTCAGATCTTGATTCAGACAATCATTTTTTTATTACAAATGTGGTTTAAAGAGAAAAGTGTTTATATAGAGCTCTTTTACTTATGAGGCTTCATAAACTTCGCAATTGACAATAGGTTAATAATTAGAGATTTCAAGTTTCTGTAGTCCATCAAATTTGTAGTGTTTTTTAATATTTTATCTTAGAAGAATTTCTTGCAAATATGTAGTACTTTTGATAGAATTTTCTGTTTCTTACTGATTGATTTATTTTGAAACAATCTAGTGGCAAGAATCATGTAAAGTTGTTTTCTGAAGTAAAGATGTGATGCATATATGTAATTCATAATTATTTCAGCAAGGGAGCCTGACTTTGTAGCCAATTAATTTGTTTTCTAACTGTGTAGTTCTTTGAAACAATCACTGCATCTACATATAAAATTTAATAAATTATCAGTGGTTTTGGGGCATGGAACACTAGTCATGTCTGTTTTCAAATATCAAACCTGCTTGAGAATGATATTGACTAAGGCAATCCTTATGCTACCATGTAGTAAAAGGTAGGGTATAACAACACTACCACAAGACTGGTTGAACAAGTATGGGGTTTGTGTTTCACAAGACTAGAGTATCATAAGATTTCATGATCTTCACTATGACTTGTCCATGGACTCTTCATATGATTCAAGTGCCTCAAAAACCTTAAAAAGGAAGCTTTCATCAATACAGCTGTAAGGGGTTATTCAATTTCAATTACCTTTTTTTATAGGTTAACCCTGTGTGTCTATTTTTTTTGTGTTTTCTTGTTTTTCTTGCTCAACTGTATTTGCTTTGAGTGTAGGGTCCCTTTTGCCTTAGTTATATTTCATGCTGGTTTGATTTTGTTGGACCAAATTTTTTATTTCTCAAGAGGATTGAAGCTTTTTAAATTTTTTTTCAGTGGTTGTTTAGGGCCTTGCCTTATCCCTTTCCATTTACTTGTCATGTTGGGGAGAAATAGATAGAAATGGAATCCTGTTGGTAGTATGGCTCTTAAACAGACTCAACATTCAATCAGTCCTATTTACTTTTTCTTTATTCATTCACATTTTTAGATCAACTCCACGTGTGACTTCCTTTGTGTAATGTCCCCTTCCTAGGTAGTCAGCAGGAGTTGTAGTTAGTCTATCACCTTGGTTACCGTAGAGTAACGTGGTGGTAAGGGAACCCTTCCGAGGGAGTTTGTGGCTTCTCAGTCAACCGTTTGAGTTTTATTGGTGTTATTTCCAGCTCAGTGAGTTTCAGTGGTTTGGCAGTGATGCCTTCTAGAGCATTCTTTGGTCACATTGTCCACACTTACTATTTTTATTAAGTCATGGGTTGATCATCAATCGGGTCAGTTGGCAGCATTTCTATGTTGGGAATGTTGGTGAATACATACCTTGGTTTTTCATTGGTAGTTAGTGCGGTCAAGAGCTTTAAATTTAAGTAACGTGAATATTAAAGTTAGAAGGCAAAGATCAACAGAAGAGGAATGTATCACATTAACAGGAGGATTTGCACCACAAAGCCTGCAATGTTAGTGCCATTGTTTATCTGCCACCATGTCACAAAATGCCATCCATTTTTTGCAACTTGATTCTCAAATTTTTCCACTATGTACAGTTTTGTATAGATTCAATAATAAAACAAGCATAACATGACAACAAGAAGGTTTTTTAAACATTCAGTATTTTATAGTAGAGGAGACCACAAAGTTCCACAACTGTTGATAATACTACAGCCCAAGACCTTGACAACACATGATCAATTGTACATCCTTCTATTGTATAATTCAAAAACTTTGCGGATACATAATATTATAAAGCTTATATTTAATTAGAATGCCTTGTGAAATCCAATAAGTCAATCAATGCCTGCACAATGCATAAGGTCTTAACATAACATAGGAAAAAATTGAATCCATAAAAAAGGATTATGGAATGAAAGTTACAACTTCAAAATTACATTTCAATATCTTTCCAGCCATACAAAGAAATGTCAATATTTGATTGTAGTATTGGAATATAATACTCATAAATGATACATTCCTCATATATTTTGTGCCTCATTTTAGTTAAGTGAAGTGACTTCCTTTTTGGATATTTTCTAACTACAGAATGCTAAAAATAATAGCTACATAACAAATTGTCTTCAGATTTACAATAGCATTAAATCATCATATCTTTAGTATGAAATTGGAATTCTTCATGCATGAGTGAAGTTGTTCTTGACACAACATTGCTGACAGATACTGTCAAATGCCATATTAGCTGGAAATCTGCAATTTGTCTGATATGTTATGGCTGAATTTGAAAAATTTCAAGAATTATGATTGCAAGGAAAACCAAATGTATGTAAGATAGTTATTTCAAATTTTCTTTAGAGTCTAATTGATTGAGCTTGAGCTGTATGCAAATACATTTTTGTTTCTGAATGCCAGTGTTAAAAATGTTAATAAACTCATTTTTTGAATTTATGGTTTGAAGAGCCATAACCACATTATGTTCACAAGAAAACTACAGAAGGTGCTTTTTTGGCAGGTACTACATTATGTTCTTTATATCTTTATAAGCAAATCTCTAGCATATGGGTGATATATCTCCATGTTGAGAGTGGTATACACGTGTGTTTATATTGACTCATGAGAGGCTGATATATTTATCCTTGAGTACAACAACATAGTGACTTTAAATCTTAAGCTCATTCTTCATTCTTTTATCTTTTAATTTGGACCAATGACAATATTGTTTGTTAGGCTTTGTTCTAAATTCTTTCTTGTAAGGCCTAGTTCTTTATAGTCCTTTGCACATTGTGTATTGACTATATTATTATTATGACTTTTATAGATTACATTTTATCCAATCAATTTTCTTTTTCTGCACACTGTTTTGTACGATTGTCTTAAAGCATCATTTACTCAATAGGATTAGTTTGTCCTTTATTGTGTAACAAAATCCGGTGGTATGCTCTGTATCTTTGTTAAGGAATGACAGCAACAATTAAAATGGCCCTATCCTCAGCAATCCTTCCAATTTGTTCCTTTCAAATAATTGTTAGTGGTGTTATTGTCTAATTGAAATTCCCCGAATAAAAGCTTAAAGGATTTTTTGATTCCTTCCATTAACACCATACAAGTAGTCACATTTATGCATGTCTTTTGGCAGAATTTTTATGCCACTTAATGCTTTTCTTGTAAACAGGCACAATTGGCTGACAGAGAAGCAAAACTTGCAGAGTTGGAAGCAACTTCTACAGGTGAGGTAGCGAGGCTTAGAGCTGCTTTAGAAGCAGCAAAAGGAGATGTTATCCGTACAAAGCAAGAACAAGTAAGCTCAAACAATATGTTCTGATGCAAAATTTGGTTGTATCTAGTTGCAATTTTTTACATCTTTCTAAAGTTTCTGCCATCATTCACATTGGAAAGATATGTACTTTGATCGTATATCTTGGACAAATTTATTTTCCTATTCAAGAACCCCTGCTAATTCTGATCTGAATTTTTTCAGTTTGTGTTGTTTGGCACTTTGTCAAACACTTTGCATGCAATCTGGTTTTCTGAATAGGCTGAGGGTTTTGGGTGTTTGTTTAATGATTTTTGCTTTATGTTTGATGTGCCATGACATAGAATAATATCATACAAATATATATTTTGAAACACAACATGAGAGAACATAAATAGCTTCTTATTTCTCCTTGAAAGCAAAGTATATCAGACCTAATGAAGTTCTGATCTGAGTACAACAGCAAGCTAATCAAGTCTGATTTTCAATACAAAATGAAGTTCATTGGCAATGCAAACATACCCGGTTACAATGAAATAATATTGGACAATAAGAGCAATAATGTGAAGAAGATAAAGGGTGGAGATGGACTGATTTTCTGAGTATTTTCAGACCACCAACTGCTCTAATGCAAATCTGGAAATGAAGCTCAAAATGATGACCTTATCAAGGTCCAAAATTCCTCCAATGCAAATCGGCTAGGGCAAATATGAAACCCTAGAAACCCTAGATTGAAAATAGGTCAAGAAGATGCCAATTGAAGCCTCAAAACCCTTGCACTTGCAATCTGAAGTAATGGTACTGAAATCTGCAATTCCTCTAAAACCCTAGTCGCCCAAAATCATAGTTGAAAAACTCGGACTCGGGAATAACTCGACAGACTAAAAAATTTTAACAGCTTGGGACTCGGCAAAAACTTGGGGAAAAACTTGGCAAATTTATCGAACATTTAAAAATACACAATTTTTAAAAATATTCTTAAAAACACACACATATAAACTGAATTTTTAGAACATATTACTGACTTCATCATATATTTTTTAATGCTTAAATCTTATATGATATATTAATTTTTTTACAAATATTCTTTAAATCTTTTAATGATTAAACTTTAGTATTTACAAATCAATAAATTTAAAAATTGTTTTAAAAAAAAAGAAAGAATAGCAGATCGATTTCTTTACTATTTAAAAATCAATAAATTAAAAAAAAAGTTTATTAAAAAAAGCAATGAATAGAAGAAATAGAAATCGATTAGCCCAGATAACAGAAATGGATCTTTGGAGTTTGGACATTTTTTGGCAGAAATGGAAATGGAAATTGCAAACAATCTTAAACAATGAATTCGCAAGAAATGGAAATTGCAAAATACATGTTGTTTTTCTTCTGCCCTCATTGGATTTCTTCTACCGTTGCCCTTTTTTCTGTGCTCCCGTCGTTTTGCAGTGTGGTTTTCTTTGCCCTCGTCTCCTGTCGCTTTCCTTTTGAGTAAAACGATTTTGCAAGTGTGACTGACGGCGGGCGCTGTTGTTTTTGCAAAAAAAATTAGGGTAAAAAAAAATAAAATTGTGGCCTTATTTTTAACCGCGTTTTTCTTTGAGACATGTGATTTTTCCATGATTAATCACTGCATGTTTTACCCTTTACTCGGCAGCGAGTTTACAAGCGATTTACTCGCCCATCAATTTTCTGAGCGATTACTCGCGAGTACTGTGAGTTTTAGGCGATTTTTTCAACTATGCCCAAAATAGAGGGAAATTCATATAAAATCAGGGATACCTCCAAAAATTCTGAAACCACCTACAAATGATGCCAAAAAGTCCCTTGATCAGGTTGCCCAAGGTAGAAAATCTATAATAATTCTTTAAAACCCCAAAATCTACAAAACACCTCCAAAATGGGTCTCAAACTCTAGTGGCCAGCTTGGTAAAATTTTGCTCCAGCAAGTACAAATCCTAGCCGTCCCAAATTTCATGAAAATATGACTCGATAAGCTCAAATCTGCAACTTCAATCTTCAACCCGCAAATAAATCTGCAAACCCTAGCTGGTTGAAGCTGCAAAAAGATAGTAAAACTTGCAAATATGCCCAATGATTTATCCTGAATGAATCCACCTCTCAAGTAGAGTTGGGTTTTCGTCCAACCTACAAATCTCCAAGGGTTTTCGTCCTCAGAATTGGCTGGAATTGAATCCTTAGCTGAAGATGGAGAAAAATTAAGTTTATCAAATCCACAATATGATCCTCAAGAAAGATAGAGGTCCCTTTTTATAAACTCTTTCCAAAGGAGGTGGACCTCAAACACACTTTAAATGATTTTTAATAAAATATTTCCCATCCAAACCTAGGCGTCCCACTTAGAGGAAAAATAATTTATTTTTAAATTACTTTTGGCCTTTTTCCCTACTTAAGTCACTTATATAATTTTATATTATTTTTCTAAAGTGACTTAAAATAATATTATACCATAAAGGCTCAAAATAATAATATTTATTTTTCTCCTTGGCCAAATAAAAATAATAATATTTCCCTTTTATCTCCCATGGCCAAAAATATAAAAATATGATCAGCTGCAACAAAACATTCCCTATCCAATTGGATTAGCCTATGGGAATGGCTAATAGGCTAATCAACCTCATGAATGGCGATCTCTCCAGAAATGGGGACATTACAGTCCTCCCTCCCCAGAGATTGCTTATCCCAAGCAATCGATACTTGCATACCCAACACCAACTTCCAGGATCCCATATTAATCTCAGGAATTTGCAAATTCTATTATTTGAAACACTATATTGCAAGAGATCTGCAAATAACATCACCTTATCTCTCCTGGAAAGTAGTGATTCTCAACATGTAATCAACGAACTCACCATCAAATATGTTAGCCTTCACAAAAGATCATTGCAGTACTTTGATTATCATGCTTCCCAAATCCTCATAAGGATGATGACTCATGACTAGAAGTGAAAACATCATGCAACATATAAAACCATCTACTTCATCATGCACTAAACAAGCCTCCTTCCTCTTCGCTGTTGCTACCCTCACAATCTGACAAAGCTCTCAATACAATCTTCATCCCATCTGATATGAACTCTAGCTCCGTATAAGGAGGAATACTCATGTTTGGAAATATAAGCATTATGCAAGGATAACTCAATGTAGCACAATCTCCATCATGGCAATAAGCCTTAGCTGAAATCAAAACATTACATTCCATGTGTCCTTCCAATAATGATGATCTCATGAAGCAAGGAATAATAAAGCCACTATACAATGCCATACCTCTTGTGTATCTTGGACCTATCATCCCTATTTCATACTTATTCATGAAAGATTGGAGATCAACAAGATAAAGCCTCTTACCAATGATATCCCCTTGAAGCGTTTCAATCACCATGTAACTACCAAAATCATGTGAAGACAATGTATCACTGTTTATAATCATGAAATCAACATTTGTATCATACTTGTCAATGGTGGCTCCATAAATATCATGCACATCATCTTCAATTTCTGAATGTTGATTCCTTTGAAGTTCAGAAGTTTGATGAAGGAAAGTACCTAGTTGTTGCCTTCCACCGTCCATGTGACTGAATTTTTCTTTGGTATCCTGTAGGTGTTGTTTTGCTTGAGAAGCCCTCCTTAGCCACTCATCACACATGTTTTGAGTCCTCCTTACATCTTCTATGCTATGATGCACAAAATTAGATTGTTTGTGGCTTGGATCCACAATCATTACCTCATACTTAACACACAGAACTTGAGTGCTAACATTGGAAGACTCTATAACATTATCATCTTCATGTGTAAGGGCTGCCAACTCATGATTCTGCAAAGATAAGGGACTGCTGTTCCAAATCAGAAAATCAGGACTTGACTCATACCTTTGTATAGTGTACTCAATAACCTCAAGCACCTCTTCCTTCCTTGATGCATCTTCTGCATCAAGTGCTGATCCAATATGTGTTTCCCAATTGAATTCACATGTCTCAAGGTTAGATTGATTCTTCAAATCACACCTCTTCATGACGTCTTCAATATGCTTTTCTTCAATGGTTGGTTTGGAACTTTGTTCACTTGCAGGCTGGTTAATGACTGCTGGTTTACCACACTCTAAACCAAACTCTTCATAGAGGCTTTTGGATACTTCACTTGTAGATACACCAAATCTTTCATTCTTGTTTTGTGATGTATATTGTCTTGATAGGGAGTCTTCATATTGCTGCAAGCTATGAGTTAATCTTTTTTGTGAAAGCATAAGTTCTTGCTGAAGATTATTCAAGATGTCCTCAACACTTGGCTGCTCACACTTTTTTGATTTCCTCTCTTGCTTGTTTTTCTTCTTATCCATCTGATACTCCATATAGCAACCGAAGGAGAGATCATTTCTAATCTCTTGTGGAAGTGCAAGGCACCCTCTATAAGCAACCATTATATCATCAACAACTTCGAAACCCATGATTCCAACTGCATCATAAAATCTAACCCTCCAGGCTGGCAGGATCCAAGCTCTGATACCATTGTAAGAACCCTTTCTAATTCTGATCTGAATTTTTTCGGTTTGTGTTGTTTGGCATTTTGTCAAACACTTTGCATGCAATCTGGTTTTCTAAATATGTTGAGGGTTTTGGGTGTTTGTTTAATGATTTTTGCAAAAATCATTAAACATAAAGCAAAAATCATTAAACAAACACCCTCAGCATATTCAGAAAACCAGATTGCATGCAAAGTGTTTGACAAAATGCCAAACATACTAACTGAAAAAATTCAGATTAGAATTAGTAGGGGTTCTTGCATAGAACTTTAGAGCAATTCTAGAAGAGTATGATGTAGATAGAGACTCTGTTATAGACCTTATCATATTGAGTCTTTGTTCATTTTAAATAATATAACTGTGAACATCTTTTGGTGGTCGGTTTTCTCTTGAAAGGATTTCCCACTCAAATCTTTGAGTCTTGTGTACTCTTGTGGATGCATACTATTCCATTTGCTTTTGTACATGTTAGATTTTGCAAGTGCTATTGATTGTTTTTTGAATATATAATCTTAAGTTTCTTTTATACTATTCTATTGATCACCTACAATGGGGGTGCAAATCGCCAACATTTGGTATTAGAGCACAAGGTGTTTGTTTGAGTAGTTACTACTTCATTGGGAGTCAAAACTCTAGCACATGAGATGGTAAACCCTACCATAATTGGTTTGTTGCAATTTGTATATAACTGGACACAAAAGAAGACTTCGATGAATCTTGTGAGAAAGAAAAAAGGTATTAAATTATGGCTAGCATGATGAGGCATGAAATTGAAAGATTAAGTGGTTAGAACTTTGAATTATGGAAGTTCAAGATGGAAGATCTTTTGGTGTAAAGAGATCAGTGTGTTGTAGTATTTTCTTCAAGCAATTTTATGGGTATTTCTGATGAAGATTGATCAAAATTGGATAAGAAAGGAAAAAGTACTATTTGGTTATGTTTGTTAGGTTTGTGTCAATGAATATGTCTGAGGGGTGGATTGAAAATTCATTGTGGAAGAAGATAGGTAAATTATATCAGTGTAAGACTTTGGTTAACAAAGTTGTATTGAAGAAGAAGTTATATTCTATTAAAATAAGGGAGAAGAAAGGTAAGAAGAAGATTGGAGATAAGTAGTCTAAGGGTAAAGATAAGTCTAAATCTCCAAGTAAGTCTAAGGTAAAATGTTGGAATTGTGGCAAGAAAGGTCACATAAGAAGGATTACAAGTCCAAGAAGAAGGATGATTATTCTAATAGGTTCTCTGACAATGATAAATATAGTAGTGATGCATTTATTTTTGCAAATGTCATTGGTGATGATTCCTAGTTGATTGATTGGAGTGCTTCTTATCATATGACTATTCTTATAGAGTGGTACTCTGATTGCAACAAGTGTAATAAAGGACAATTTTTTCTTGGTTACAATAGCTCCTTGTAGATAGTTGGCCTGTAATATTCCAATTGGAATATTGAGTAATAATTGATTAAATTGCTCACCTCGCATATTTCAATACTTAGTAGTTGAATCCCCTTTGTCATAAATCAGGATTAGATTTCCAAAAAAAATCAGATATATTTGCAGAAATTAAATATAAACACTTATGAGCTATCAACACAACAGCCCACTCACAATCTATTATTCATCTCTGGTTCAAGAATTATAGATATTTTTGAAACTACAAATCCAAGTTAGTTATCACAGCAAACCAGCAATCAATTTATTATATAGTGTTCTAAACAAAATACAAGGAAATGGTGTGGAGATAGCTACCAAAATTTAGCAATTATAACATTGAAATGATTGCCCATCAGATACAAGGAAATGGTGTTGAGATAGCTAGCAAAATCTAGCAATTATGTAATGTCCCTTTTTTTTAGATCGGTGTCTTTGCAGTGGTTAGTCTACTATTTGATTTACGTAGGCTAATGAGATGTTTGGGGGACCCTTTTGAGGGTAATCATTTCCTCCTCAGTAGGCCTTTTGATGTACATTTTAGTATTCTTCAGCTCAGTGGCTCAGTGTATTGGTGGTGGGCCTTCTGGAGATCATTCTAGACGTTTTCTCCCACATTTACTATTTTTATTATTTTTAGTAAGTCACTTGGTCATGTTGCCCATACTTACTATTTATTGTAAGTCATGCCTGGATCAGTTGCCATCACGCCTACATCCGGAAAATGTGATTGGATCACTCTCATGAGTTGGTGTTGGTTTATTATTGGGAATTAATGATTTAATTATATTATTAAAGTTAATTTGACTTTAATAATATTATTTATTAATGATGACTTTATAATAAGGTGTTATAAGGGGTTAGGTGGCAATTAATAAAGTATTATAATTAAATGATACTTTATGAAACATTATTTTAAAAGGCAAGTGTATTAAAAAGCAACAAAAACAAATATTAATTTTAAAGTCTATTTAGCCAAGTGAGGGTGTTGGAATTTGGGAGAGTATAAAAAGCAAAAGTGATTTGCTTTTTCATTATTATTGATCATTTCATTGAAACTTGTGCAAAGTTGGAGAAACTGAGCAAGGGTTTGCTGGGTTTGGAGATTGAGCTTTTTTGAGGACGAAATCCCTCGAAAAGAACAGTGTTTGCAGGTGTGAAAGATCACCAAAGGGCACTAGATTAAATAATCTCAGTCAGAGGTTATTATTTGAGCTTCATTGGATCCAGGAGATCATCATTATCAGAATTTACAGAGGGTTAATTGGCAGATCAGAAGTTAAATTGTTGATCATCATTGCTGTTGTTCCTTCACAAATCTGGCACATGGGATTTGCAGCAGATTATTCAGCTCTAGCTGGCATGTGTGGATCAGATCTTCTTTAGCAGGACATACCACTTTGTGCTAGGCGTGAGGATTCTAGAGCAGGCCGACTTGTATTGTGGGCTGCAAACAGTCCAAATTGAGGCGTCTAGGGCATAGAGAGAGATCTGCAGCAGTTTCTAGGCGTGAATATTAGGTACAGAGGTGTGGTGCTTCATTTTGTTGGTTTCCAGATTGCTGATTACTCCATATTCAGACCTACAATCTGATATTATGTAATTCGGGTATGACTCCGTCATATTTTCTAAAGCATTAATCAAATCTGGCTTAATTGTTCTTTGTATTTGTGGTATTATTTATTTTTGCAAAGAATTGCATTTCCTATATTTCCTGGCCAAAACCCCAAAAAAATTCAAAAAAACATTTAAAACAAAACTACAGATCAGAAGGGGTTATTATAAATTATAACAATGAAATGATCACCCAGCTTAGCAGAAAATTGACAACTAGGTCCTATGCAAGCAACTCTTAAATCCTTCACCACTTGGCCTTGAATCCTGAGTTGTCAGACACAATGACACTCAAGTGCAATCTTTGAATGAGATTACCCAAATCTGAATCAGGAGTTTCTGTCTGCTAATCCAGTGATGGAAATCAAGGGTTTCCATCCTCCAATCTCCAATGATAGATGAACCAAATGTCCAATCTATTTAAGGGAATGAATTCATAAAACAAGCATACATCGTTTGGCAAAAGTCCTTGCTTATATAGTCTCCTTGAGTGCCCAACTTTCCCTCCAAAAAGGAACCTTTTTTCAATTTTTCAGTCTCATTCAACAATCTCCATCCTCAGTTCCTCGAACATCAGCATCCATGACTTCTCCTATTTTGTTTATCATTGCACATCATCTTCTCGGTCAGCTGCTGCATGCGACCCTTGCCTTATTAGCTGAGTAGTGTTAGAGAGAACATACATGTAGGCTGTTAGTTTAATATTTTGTTTGGACTTTTGATAGAGATATAATAATTAGAACATTATGATCATGTGGGACCACATATTTGACAGGTGAGTGTCTAGGTACTTATTAAATGTTGAATTGTGGCTAATTTTGTTGGGCTTGTATAGGTGTTATCACCTGTCGTGGACTGACTCTATATGAGTTTTTGTGTTGAGGATTGAGAGAGCACTTTGCCACAGTTTTTTCAGGCCTATGATAATTTGATTTTATGTGCATGAATTGTGACTATAATGAGAATATCTGCATTTATTTTATTTCTGTGTCTCATATATGATCTGGTTATTGCAGTCATTGTAACTGAATTCACTATGTACAATTTTCATTTCATTGCTTTATTACAAAATAATTGTTCCTCATTCTTTTATATTAATATTGTCCAACTTCTTGGGCTGTAACATGTTCTCTTTTATATATGATGTTAGATTGATGGATGTTTGGGCTTCTTCCCATAGTATATGTGATTTAGGGCATCGTATTATTGTTTGGCATCATAGCCTCTAAATGAACTTGGCTTTTACTTTTGCATGTTGCTTGTTTTAGAATGCTTAGGCACTCAACTTATTGTTTTAGTAGGTTCAATTTGGTTTAATAGTTAACCTGGAATCTGTACTGGAAATGCGTTGGCAATGATTGTCAGTGTCTTGATTTGGTGATTTTGACTAGGTTCTTACTGGTTTGCAGTTGTGAAGTCTTTGTTTTGACTGTTTACATTATTTTCTTAGGATTGGCATTGTGGATGTGTTCCCAGTTGAAATTTCAAACTCTTGTTGAGAAATTGAGCAGTTCTGCTTGTAAAATATCATGATAAATGAAAAAGTTTTCTAGAGTATCCTTCTCCGATGGTGTATTCTACAATGGCCTTGTGAAATATCTCAATCTTTATTGGTGAACTTTGTCTTGACTCTTGTTTGTTTTCTGTCTGAATAATGAAGGGAAGCTAAACTTTAGAATTGAATTTTCCTATCCTCCAATTCCATCTCCCATGAAAGTATCTATTAGCACTATGAAATGGAAACCATATTGCTGTTTGGATTTCTTACATTAGATCTTTTTCTTTACAATATCGTCAGCTAAAGGAGAAGGAGAGCTGGGATGCTGAACTTCAAAAGATGAAAGCTAGGCTTGAAGAGTCGGAAAAATCCATCTTGCAGTATGAGATTGATGCTGTGAAGACAAGAAGTCAGTATATGTCTGCTTCCAATATAATATTTGTTTATCTGTTTTCTTCATAAGTGCATGATTGTTGGCTTCATTAAAAGTATGCTATTTGTAGTTTCTCCGTAGTTACTCTCTACTCTCTATTAAATTCATTATTATCTGGCAGGCCAATTAGAGTTGGAGCTTGAAGGATTGCAACAAAAAGTTGACAAATATGAAGAGGCTCTTGCTTCTGCTAGAGAAGAGGTGTGAGGTTACATTCTGTACAATCTTCGTTTGTAATAACTCTAGAGTTTCCTTCAAACCATTCTTCTTGAAGCTATAAAATGAATTGACATAAGTGCATGTGACTTGAATGTCTTAGTAAAACCAGTTCACCTTGTACTGCATTCAGGCTTACTAACTACATTCCAGTTTCTTTATTCTGGGACTGGATCCAATTTCCTTGTTCTGAGATTGTATCCAATATATTTTTCTTCAGGGTACTTGACTGTGGATAAGGATGTCAACATTGTTTCACTCCAGTAGACATGGACTGTAGCTGCTATTTACTATCTTTTTGACACAAGATTTGATGTGATATGATGTACCACTTGACCATAAAATTGGAACCTATATTATTAATAAACCTTATATAGAAATGGTCTTTGAACTTTTCTTTTAGATTGGAAGGATTGATGTATGTTCCTGACAGTTATAATTCCAATATACTGATATGTTGATGTCTAATACTTCCAGTGAACCATTACCTTTTACATATTTTCTTTGCTTCTTTCACCTTTAACTTTTACCCAAGCTTTAATACTCAGTTATCTTGGTCCTCACTGATAATTTTTGGACAGAGGATAACTAGACATACGTCAACATTGGGAAGTTTAATTAATTGTGG
The DNA here is from genome assembly GCA_007258455.2 of Sequoia sempervirens. Classification (NCBI taxonomy): domain Eukaryota; kingdom Viridiplantae; phylum Streptophyta; class Pinopsida; order Cupressales; family Cupressaceae; genus Sequoia; species Sequoia sempervirens. The sequence continues at coordinate 35,177 of VDFB02362331.1, read as the reverse complement.
TAAACATTTTAAGATGATGTGTACATTATTTCAAAGTTTGCAGACCTTGCTACTTTTCTTGCTTCAATTTCGTTATATGATCATTTGTGATAATTAATAGTGATATAATCTCTTTAGGCTGCATTTTTTGAGTGGGAAAATAGTTTAGACAGCATTCCCTGTTATGATCATTTACAATTTTTCATAATCTTGTTGGAACAACCTTATCAATTATTTGCCATTATGACGACCATTTGCCATCTAATATTGTATTCCAAATGTTCGAATTATGTATGAGGTTGTCACTCACTTTGCTACAAAAATTATAGCCTATCTGATACTAACAACTTGAAGATTCCACTTGTTGTCTTCGTCAACATTCCAAAATTCTGGTCTCGGGACATGTACTAGACTTTTTAAATTGGGGTCTATTTCAAATTTACACATTAATCCTAGCTACCCACCTGAGGTCTCCATAGCAGGCTAGACTACCTTGCACCTTAGTGTAGTGGTATGTCATAAAGATTTAACATTATTTAAATCCTTTCAAATCAATTAGGTCTTCAAAATTTTCATAATTAAAGTTTTTATTCATTCTCTCGATCAATTGTTGATTTTGGGTAGTTTCTTGATTTTGTATTCTACGCATTGATTGGACTGATTCTTATTGGGACCCATGAGAGATGAAGCAAGCCCTCCCTCTTGTTACAAGTTTGCTTTTGGGTCTCTACTTTAGGGGTGAGACTCTCATATTGGATGGTGTTTTAGATTCCCTTTGACCCATGATATCATTGCTAGCTTCGACATGCATTCTAGATGCATTTACTTCAAGTTCATAGGGCTCGGACAACTCTTTAAGACATCTTCATTCCAATGTATTGTTCCCCTTAATTTCATCATTTTTTGCGTTATGTACTCTAGGTGATCTGTGGTTAGACCCTTTTCTGAAAATTTCCCATTTTTCTAATGTTATGAGATCGCAATCTTTTGGGCTAACTTAATGCCCACACGGGACCCATGAGATTTCTGCATGGCTCTTGCCTCATGAACCATTTGTACAAATGCAAATCAATACCATCATAGGCTCCTTTTTTTCCTAGCTGCTGATGACCCTTCTTCTGTAGCCTATATTTGTAGAGATTATCTTGTCTTTGAGATACCATCCTTCCAACCAACTTATAATAGACACTACTATTTCTACCAATATTTTCCAACTTATTAAAATGTACTGTAACAACTGTGGACAGCTACAGAGAACTCTGTCCTTACATTCAATTCTATGCTGTACAATTGATATAGTGAGTTTGGAGTTACCAAAGTAAAGATTAAAAACACATAAAACTACTTACAAACATTAATTGGAAATGTGATGCACTGCATAAGTGGGAATGGGAGAGCGATTTTTTACATTGTTGGACCAAGCTTTCTGGGCTGGAGTGACAGGTGTTGTTTGAGGTTTGTGCACTTATGAGTCCCCCATTGTTGCAGGCTTGCAGTAGTCAAGATTTCAGTGTTTGTGGGCTGTCTTTTTGGATATGGAGTCAGGTCTTCCCATTCTTGTAACATCTATGTGATTATTCTCCTTACATTTTATGAGAAAAGTAGATTATTAATAGCCTCCAATATTGTTCATAGTGCTCAATAACTGTGCCCATATGGTCAATACATTTGCTCATTGTATCAATCCTTATGTGTTGTTTTACCATTTCTTGAAGAAAATTTACCAAACAGCCTTCTACATGAGGGTTATGAATCCCTTTATCTTCAATAGTTTTCTAAATAACATCATAGAGTATGGTGTCAGATGTGGGATTTCCAAGAGGAAGATAATGAAATGCTTGAATTTCCTGTGGTCTCATTGAAAGCATTTTGCTCTTAGCTTTTCAGGGGCTATTATTCGATATAAGAAATTGAGAGGGTTGAGGCTGTGCATTTTGAGAAAGCCCTAGTATATAAATCTTGTGTCATTGACTTATAGAAGATAAATAATGAATTTAAGAAGATGACTATTCCAAGAGAGAACTCTGATAGCCAGAATCTCTGACAGATCAATAAAGAAATTGTAATATGTCAATAAATTTTATGCATACTCTCTGTTTTGTTACTGCTTGCATTGAATTATATACTTGTGAGTGACATATAAAAGATTAGGGTTATGTTTAGTGAAGCTAAAGATAGGCTTTAGCATAATTTATCTTACCACATTTTGACAAAATAAAGGGAAAAAAGTTCAAAACCTAGCACATATTTTAAACATCTAGTCAATGTTACCCAACTTCACTTCTCAATAGAGCTTAAGCTCTGCTGGAGCTTGTGCAGGTGGAGGGGCAGGTACCCTAAACCAGAGGAATGTTTCCATGTCTTCCATTCTGATCCATAACATTTCTGACCTAATTTACAAGAATATGCAGTGTTTGGCTGTTCATAAGAGCATGGAAGGAAAACCTATAACACAAAATGAACTTAATATTTTTCCATATTAAGCTTCTTGAAAGACAGAAAACAAAGCAAACAAGACACTATGTTGAAGCTGGAAAGCTGCAGCATGCAGCATTGTTGTAATGTCCCCCTTTTCAGCGTGATCTTGTTTGCAGAGTGTTAGCCTATTTCTTGGACCCTTGTGGGCTAACTGGATTGGTTAGAGGGTCAGTGGTATCTTCTGGAGAGTTTGGTCGTTCTCTTTTTTTGTGTTCCGGGCTTGGCTCATTGCAGGCCTTGGTAGTACAGGAGTTGTTTGCTTCTGACGGCACTGAATTCTGTTGAGTTTTGGGGAAGTTAGGCTTACTTAAGTGATTTAAGTTATTATTTAACTTAAAGTATTTTTATAAAGTCAAATTAACTTTATTATTTTTATATCACTTAAATAAGTCTAAAGTGAGTGATTTTAAATTATATCATTTAATCACTTAAGGAGGGGGCCAAAAATTAAAGTCAAAACTATGGAAAGGGACTTGAGGTTATTTCAAAATATTTAAATGACCTAAAATATAGCCTCTTCTTGAAAATGCATACCTTTTTCTATATAAGGGTTTTAGGCAATGAGAAACTCATCTTTTGAATATTTCAACTTTGCCTTGGAGGTTTTTTCCCTTGCTTTCATCCTGTGATCAGGTTTGCAGCAAATCCACCATTGGAGAACGAAATCTCTTCAGTGTGAGCACTTGTGAGGCTGTGAGAGATCAGCTGAATTGGTGCAGATTTAGAGAGCTTCATTTCAGAAGTTCTGCAGTGCTTCAACAGATTTTTTGTAGTGTTCTTCATCAGAAACAGAGGGTTTATTGGTTGGTGTTCTTCCTTCACCATGGCAGACTTCATGGCTGTTTGGGCGCACCTTCAGAGCTGGTTTCTGGTTCTTTTTGCTTGAGGGGCGTTGGTTTTTGAGCTAGGGCGTGTTTTCTTCTTGGAGAAACGCCTATCTTCTTGAGGGTTTCTCTCCATCATCTTCAGCACTAGGCATTCCCTCTTCTTTGGCTTCAGTTTCACAGCTGGATTCAGACTCTGTATTATCCTATTCTGAATATAGTCAGATTTTCATGTATAGACTGGCAAACTGGCTTCGTTTTTTAATTAAAAAACCTGGAGGCTTTCGGGTATGTTTATATGTTCTAAATCCATTGTTGAGCTTATTAAATACCTTCTACAATTTCAGTTTTTTTTAGATTTGCTCAAGTTTTCATTCTGTGAGCTTTTATATGATGCGCACCTTCTCTTCTGTCTACAAAATTTCTCTAAAAAACTAAAAAAACACAAATAGACTTAAGAAAAAGACAAGGGTTTGAGTAGTGAGCTAGCAAGGCTCATCACAGTGGTATCAGAGCGGTTTCCTACCATCCTGTTGGGCATTGATCATGGCTACTTCAATTACTCAGAGGCAGTGGGACAAGAATATGGAGAAGCTAAAACAAAGTTTGAAAAAGTTGGATGAAAATCAGAAAGGGATAAATGAATTGATTTCAGATCCTGCAACCTTAGATAAAACAGCAAGGTTTATGGCATCCATCTTCAGGTCTACATCACAAAATAAAAATGAGATACATGAGGTCTCTACAGGTGAAGTATCCAGAAATCTTCACAATGAATTCTCAGCAGTTAGTGACCAGCATACAGCTGATCTTATGGAGGACAAAAATCAGACTTACATAGAAGTAGATGTTGGGCACAGGACACTTCAGGATGAGCAAGTGTTGTATGAAGACAAACCAGTTGCATTAGAGCAGCCACATGAAGATAAGGTTCCTTGTGATGCTTCATCAATTACTATGAAAGAAGAAGTGTACAGAAATATGGCTTCTACAACATCTTTTGAGACAACTTCTATTGAAGAGAAAGTTTTACACCATGATAGTGGTTTTGTTGAACCCCAGGAAGATATTATCAGCACTAACGGAGATGATATCAGCCTTGAGATCAATTCTGATTTTATGAACAGCAGTCCATTACTTTCACAAAATCATGAGGTGACGGATAAAGTACATGAAGATGGTCATGTTATGGAATCTCCTAACATTAGCATTGAAGTTTTGCATGTTGAGCTTGAAGAATGTTTGGTGGATTCAAGTCACAAACAGTCTGATTTTATATATCAGACCTTGGAAGATGTGAACAAAACTCAAGTTTTGTGTGATGGGTGGCTACAAAGGGCTAAGAAGGCAAAGATGTTGGCTGCTCAAGCAAAACAGCGTTTGCAAGAGGTCAAGGAACGCTGCAGCCAGCTAGATCAAGCAAAGAAACAAAGGGAGTCACACCTTAGATCTCTAATTCTTCCAAGAGAAGAACATGTAAGAGGTGAGCATGCTATGGATGGACTTGCAGTGACTTTGGCAACAAAGGTGTGTGAGGATATTGTCATAACAACAACTTCTACCTTGCCAGTCGGGCCATCTTATGAGGTACATAGCAGCAGTACCTTTGATGATATTGTGTGCGAAGTTGATAGCACACACAATGTTGCTTATCGGTTTGTTGAGCCAATTCAGGAGTATGAGTCTATTTATTGTTCTAGGGATTCTGAGATGGGTGATTTAGATCAGCATGGAGTGATTGTGCAGTTTGTGAATAATCCATTATTCGAGTTTGATGGTGGATTAGTCTATGATAATCCACTCTTCCAGTTGGAAACTGATCACACTTCTGATACTAGTTTGGCTTTGGGCAATGATCACAGTGTTTGGGATCTTTCCAATACATCGGGGTTCCAAACAAGACTCACGAAGGAGTTTTACAGTGTGTACACGGTGAGGAGTGCTTATAGTTTTTCCTTTGATCCACCTGTACATGATTCGTATTCAATGCACAATTCTTGTGCGCATGATGATTCTCTTTGCGTAGTCAAGGGAAGCAAATCATTTTTGTGCTCAGAGTCACCATCTTCACGAGGTGAGACTAGAGGCTGCAAGTTCCCGACTGAGTTGTTTGCAAGGGATTACTTGCAGGATCAAAGGTTGGATTACCATCATGCTGGTGTGTACCTGATAGGGTTTCCTACTCCTGGGTTTCATGGAGGTTGTAGTGGCAGTGGACATGATGGTTTGGTTAGTTATCACATCCCTAGGAGTTTCAAAGGGACTGTTGAGAGATGTTGTGTTGCGGATGCTTCCCAATATTCTTACTTTATTACGATGGATGGATGTGAGTACCGTTTATATTGGGATCCAGGTGGCGACAGGATTGGTACTGTGTTTTGGATGAGTCCCATGCATTGGCTTCACCACTTTTGGCATGGTGAAGTTGAGATCAGTGTTGAGCAGCGGAAGATAGTTGATGATAGTAGGGACATTTCACAGCACTATCCTTGGGATCCTGGTGGAGTGGTCGATCCTTTGTTGTTGAGATTGCTTGCGGTCAAGCAATTTCAGGGAGGGCGGATTGTAATGTCCCCCTTTTCAGCGTGATCTTGTTTGCAGAGTGTTAGCCTATTTCTTGGACCCTTGTGGGCTAACTGGATTGGTTAGAGGGTCAGTGGTATCTTCTGGAGAGTTTGGTCGTTCTTTTTTTTCGTGTTCCGGGATTGGCTCCTTGCAGGCCTTGGTAGTACAGGAGTTGTCTGCTTCTGACGGCACTAAATTCTGCTGAGTTTTGGGGAAGTTAGGCTTACTTAAGTGATTTACGTTATTATTTAACTTAAAGTATTTTTATAAAGTCAAATTGACTTTATTATTTTTATATCACTTAAATAAGTCTAAAGTGAGTGATTTTAAATTATATCATTTAATCACTTAAGGAGGGGGCCAAAAATTAAAGTCAAAACTATGGAAAGGGACTTGAGGTTATTTCAAAATATTTAAATGACCTAAAATATAGCCTCTTCTTGAAAATGCATACCTTTTTCTATATAAGGGTTTTAGGCAATGAGAAACTCATCTTTTGAATATTTCAACTTTGCCTTGGAGGTTTTTTCCCTTGCTTTCATCCTGTGATCAGTTTTGCAGCAAATCCACCATTGGAGAACGAAATCTCTTCAGTGTGAGCACTTGTGAGGCTGTGAGAGATCAGCTGAATTGGTGCAGATTTAGAGAGCTTCATTTCAGAAGTTCTGCAGTGCTTCAACAGATTTTTTGTAGTGTTCTTCATCAGAAACAGAGGGTTTATTGGTTGGTGTTCTTCCTTCACCATGGCAGACTTCATGGCTGTTTGGGCGCACCTTCAGAGCTGGTTTCTGGTTCTTTTTGCTTGAGGGGCGTTGGTTTTTGAGCTAGGGCGTGTTTTCTTCTTGGAGAAACGCCTATCTTCTTGAGGGTTTCTCTCCATCATCTTCAGCACTAGGCATTCCCTCTTCTTTGGCTTCAGTTTCACAGCTGGATTCAGACTCTGTATCATCCTATTCTGAATATAGTCAGATTTTCATGTATAGACTGGCAAACTGGCTTCGTTTTTTAATTAAAAAACCTGGAGGCTTTCGGGTATGTTTATATGTTCTAAATCCATTGTTGAGCTTATTAAATACCTTCTACAATTTCAGTTTGATTAGATTTGCTCAAGTTTTCATTCTGTGAGCTTTTATATGATGCGCACCTTCTCTTCTGTCTACAAAATTTCTCTAAAAAACTAAAAAAACACAAATAGACTTAAGAAAAAGACAGGGGTTTGAGCAGTGAGCTAGCAAGGCTCATCACAGTGGTATCAGAGCATTCAAACATCATTGTCAAGTGCCAAAAACCAAAAACACAGCAATTAAAAGTTTATATCAGCATATATCAGCTTTACATGACAAGTGTTTGACAAAATTCCCAAGGCAGAAATTGAAAGGTTTTGAGTCTATATTAGCAGGGCTCATCACAATTATAAAGCAGGAACTAAATAGATGTAGGGGATGCCAGTGTTTACAAAGGAATGGTGTGAGTGGCAATGCAACTGACAACCACTTCCAGCTGATCTCTACCATTTCAATTAGACCTTTCTCCATCTCTCACTATCTCCATGCTAAACAATTCTAGCAGATATTACTCAATTTACTAACCTGCCACTTTCAATGCAGTGGAGTACTTGGTGAATAGATGTAACAAACTCGCAGGTGGGAATACATGCATCCTCAGTATTTATGAGTTATTATTATTTCTGTTTTGTTTAACTGCTTCATCTTGACATTTTTCCTAGTGATCCCATATAACATTTTATGTTGTTTAGATTGGATATTCTACTTATTTTATGTTGTTTAGATGCGATATTCAATGCTGTAGAGTGTAATATAGATATTCTACTTATTTATCATTTCTTATAATTTATGCTTTATTGAATTGCTTCCTGACAAAGAATTTTCCCTTTGATTCCTTATATTGTTTTATGTTATTAATATAACATGACAAATACTGGGGTTTTAATAGTTATAGTAAATTTGTAGGTCACAACCCAGGTAGCACATCTTATGGGCATATGAGACATTCCTGTAGAAACAAGGGGGATTAGCACTTTAGTTTGTACAGTTTGTTAAAATTTGCTTTGCTTAAGATTCTACTGTTTGAGAAAGCTGTAGTAAATCAAGCCTAGACAATCAACTGCCTTATGCCATTCAATTCTAAGAAAAACAACTCCTATATTTATGTAATATTTTAAACAGATTTCAGTTTGCTAATTTTTTCCTGACCAATATGTTTTAAAATACCAGTTAATTATGAGTATTTTTGCCTTGCTGATTTATTGTGAGTTCAAGCCTGATAATTTTTCTATATACAATATCCATTGTGGCCTGTATGAATCCTTTTCAATTGCCTCGATGATCCCATTCACATTCACAAGACTTTCTGTTATGTTGAAACTCAAGTCTAACCAAGTTTTTGTATAAGTTGAGCTAGGTTGTGTTGTTGAGATAGACTCATACATACTTTCCATGACTCAACTAGTCTCTGTGGACTTGGCATTTAAAGTTCTGGTAAACTTAATTATGAGTGTTTGCCTTGCTGATTTATTGTGAGTTCAAGCCTGGTAACTTTGCTATATACAATATCCATTGTGGCCCTTGTGAATCATTTTCAAATTCCTCAATGACCCCATTCATAGTCACATGAATTTCTAATTTGTTGTGACCCAAGTCTAACCAACTTTCTTTATTAGATGAGCTGGGTTGTATTCTTGAGATAGACTCATACGCACTTGCCATGACTTGACAAGTCTCCATGGACCTGGGATTTGAAGTTCTGATAAAGGAAACACTTTAAAAATTATTTAAAAATCCTTCAAGCCAATATTTCAAGAAACAGGTACTGGAAAATCTTACATGTGGTTGGCATGCTCTTGGCACAAGTCCTAAGTTTTTTCTTTTGTAAGATCCATTAAGTCCAACAGAAACAAACCATATGTATTAATAAGATCTTATAAAGGCAAGCCAAAGTGATTAGTTAAATTTTAGTACACAAATGATGTAGCATGCAGTGCTAAGTATGGAAGAAAGGTAAAGCTATTGCAAACAAGTAATGAATTTAAATGGGACAGTGAATGATATTGGCATAAAGTATTTTACATACTTAGTTGATTATTTCAATTTCTTTGAAGTTTATTACAATTAAAATCCATTTTTTCGCTGCTTTTTGCAAGTTTTTATATATTTCCTAATTTGCTAAGTTACTTCACAAGCTCTGATGGTAAACTTTACTTAATCTTGCCTAATCATCTTTTGTCACCCCAATACGATTCTAGTTATGATGATCTGATGATAGACAAATATTGAGGAGTTGAATATGTCCATGCAATGCTGCATTTTTGGTCTAAATTTTCATGTGGATATTTGTGAAAGAACATTTTTATAAATTACATGTTAAAGTTTTTTTCGGTTTTATGTTTGAAAAGCAAAGAAAATTTATATTGGTGGACTGTGATAAGTGCAATTTCAGAAGTATAACAATGATGTAATTTACAATGCATATTGCATATTGAACCTGAGACACATGTAGATAATATGATCTATCTTATATTTTATCATTTAATGGTATGCAGTTCCGCAGTTTGGAAAATGAATTTAAAGCATACAAGAATCGGGCCCACTCACTTCTACAAAAAAAGGATGCTGAGCTGTTGGCAGTAAAGGATATGGAACTGGTAGCAGCTCAAGAAGCCGCTTTAAAGGTAAATTGCCTTTTGATCATTTGATCAGTTATTGCTTAGGAGTAGTGTATTTGTGCTGTGTCTGCTTAGAGTAGTATGACATGTAAGAATTTTATAAATAATGGTTGTGAACTTTCATAGGAGATGCTTAGAGTTGGTTGCATGGTTTTAGTTATTCCTTAGTTTACAATTATATTTGTGCTCTGACTGTTTAGAGCAAATGACACATGAATTTTCTGAATGTTAGGTATTAAATGATTGTTTAGATGAGTTGCATGATATACATGGATGCTTTCCAACTGCTTAATGCTACAGAGATAGGAAAATCTCTGTTTTGTTGGATAGTAATATCTTGTTTAATCTCTTATTTATGTTTGTAAGACAGGAAGCTCAAAGAGAAGCAGCTTTAGCGTCAGCTGAAAAAGATTGGGCTAAAAAAGCTCTTCAAGATGCTGTTAGATATCATGAAACTGAACTTGCAGCCAGGTGACTGTAGCAGTGCATTTAGAAAATTTATAATCCTCACATTGGTGTCACCTCTTTATTGAAGCCAATGAATCTATTTAAATGGGCCTCTTCTATCTTTTCTGTTTTCTATATTCTGAAGATAACATCATCCTGAGTCTATTCCACTCTTTGAGCATGCAGTATTATTTTCTATTTAAAGGTTTAATCTCATTATTAGAAAGCTTTGAAGCATGTGTTTTCAACTTATTTTCTTGTCAAGTGAATTTACTTGAACATGGCAGTGGCTCAAATCTAGTAGAGCCTTATATGCTGCATATTTGGTTTTCCTCATAGCTATGGTGCCTTTCAGATCTGTGGCTCTCATGGATGCGGAGGAGAGGATTAAAGACATGGCCACGAAACTTGAGTCCTTGAGGGCTCATTTGGTGTCAGAAAAAGAAGCATGGCAGACCACCATCATGAATGTTGAAGAAACTTGGCGTTGTAAATATTCAATTTTTTATCTCAATAGTCTATTAATTTTTAGTACTTTTTAATTTTGTCATTTTAATCCATATACAGTTAAACTTATGAATTACATTGGACTTGTCTGAAGTAAAATACCAGGCGCTAGAGGCTGAAGTGCATAAAGCAGCTACAGCTGGTTTAGATGATGACATACATTTACTGAAAATTACTTGTGAGAAAATTAAGGTGACTTCTTATGCATTCCTTTTATGTTTTTCTCCATTTTGATTTTTGAGGCCTGCATACAGTTAGTATGAACTTTGGACCTATGTCAATTGAAGGCTTAAGCTTGCCCTTTATGCTTGGATGTAAGGGAAAAGCACTGTAATTTTGTCAATTGAAGGCTTATGCTTGCCCTTTGTGCTTGGATGAAGGCAGAAGCGCTATGATTGATCTTGTTTATGCATGCTACTGTTTAAAATATAAAGAGTATTGAAGAATTCCTTTTCTGACTTTCAGGAAGAGTATGAATCCTTTCAGGAGATGGCTAAAAATATGATTGAGGAGAAAGACAAGGAAATTGTTCGTCTTTTGGATGACAATAGCAACCTTAGAAAATCACTGCAGTCAAAACAGCAGGTAGGTTTGATTCTGCTACTATTATTAATTTTCTGATCAGAAAGCCACCCTGTTTATGGATAGGTTGGGCTGTCCTCAGCATCATGAATAACATCATGGAAATTTAAGAGACTACTATTTCTGTTCTCAGTATATTCTTCATTTTCGCAACTTGGGTCCTGTTCTGGGAAAGGTTTTACTGCAGAAATTATTGTAACAAATAACCCTCAAAACTATTAAATTTGGATGGCTTGATGGCACTGTGGATTTGTAAAAGCACAATACATTCTGCTTGTTTGAATGATACATGGATGGAATTTTCTAGATCAATGTTTGATAGAAAACTTTGCTTTGATACAAACACTTACAGCAAACTCTTTTTATACAGACAATACCAAACTTCAATCTACTTTTCTGCTTTTTCATTTTTTCTCACCTTGTGTGTTTATATTTTGGAAATAATATTTAGTTTGAAGTGTTTCTTACCATTCCATGTTTTAGGGTTCTTCTATGTCATGTTCCCCTTTTCAGCTAAGGAAATGATTAATAATATAACTTAAGTTGTCCGAATAACTTTATGTTATGACATTGCAGAAATGGTGACTTATGTTGTATTATTAGAATAAAGTACCTAGAAGTAATATTATAAAGTGTTTTTAATGGAGGGCTCAAGGTAGTGATAAAAAGTGTTGTTAGGACAAAGGAGCCAATTTAAATATTAAATTAAAAAGAAAAAAGGAAGTTTTAGACACTTCTAGAAGATGACTAAAATTAACAAAAAGGTGATTATAAAAGAAGAGCTGGATTGGGGAAAGAAGCATTTTGAACATTTCATCTAATTGATTTCTCAAATAGCTTGAATTTTGCATTATCTATTTGCTCCCAAGGACGAGGTGATTGGAGGTCAAAATCAATTCAGTTTCTAGGCAGGCAAAGGATGAAAACTGTCTTGTTTGTAGAGGTGATTTTACTCAGGGATCACATTGGTGCTGATTGTTTCCAGTTTCGGTTGGTTTTTGGTGTGTGTTATAAAGATTTCAAGATTTTTGGGGTTTGTGTTGAAAGTTCTAGTTTGATTGCAAGATTTTAGTTTGGTTTGTGGGTTTCTGGTTTGGTTAAGATTTGCATTATCTATGAGTTTGTTCCAGTTCAGATTTGATGATTCCAGTTAGTGGAAGTTTTGTATGGGGTTTGGAATAATATCAATATTTTATTGCTGTATATTATGTTTCTGTTTCGTTTTTACATCATTCTAAAATCAAATCTCAGCTATTGGTTTGATAAATATTTTTGTACAAGTGAGTGAGAAACTGTTCCATAGTAATGTTCATTGCCGCCTTTGAAATAGCTTGCTGTACAATGTTAGAGGGAATCACTGAAAAGCAAATAGTCTAAGTTACTTTTTGATTACTTTCAGCTGCTATGCTCACATGTCCTTTAAAAAAAAATGTTGTACAATGAAGGGAGAGTGTCGTACAGGTTTTGAAAGGGATGCCAAGTCATGGTTTTTGTCAAATATTGTTTGTTGCACTTGTTGGTGTGAACAAGGTATTTTACCTAACTAGATCACCGAGTATAAGTTTACTTAGGGATCTAGGAGTATAAGTTTACTTAGGGATCTAGGAATCTTTCTAGAAGTCTTAGGTATTATGTGATCTTATCTTGTCATTTACTTTAGTTGTCTCATTGCATAGGATTAATACGCTTTTCACAATCTTGTCCTGTCCTATCTCTCAAACTTGACTATATAAGGAAGACATCATTAAGCTAAGTAATCGTATTGAGGTTTAATCATAATCCATTGTGCCCATAATCAAGCATTATTTTGCTCTTGTTGCTCTCTTGTGGAAGGCATACTTTGGTTTTGTAGGTAATCATGGAGGCTTGAGTCCATTGGTGACTCTAAAATGGTGACTCTACTTGGAGATAGAGTTTCTTCTACATCCCACATTGGACTTGTTTCTTCCCAAAGGCATGTTGCTTGTGGGAATTGGATCATCTTTTGTCTTCAAGCATTCTTCATTGATATAGGAGCTACTTCATTATGGGGGGATACATTGTCTCTCATTTTCTCTCTCATGGGGGGGCTATTGGTTGTATACTTGTGATCGATGTAGTCTTTGGTGGGTCATTGTGAGTCTTTCATTCATCACTTGCTTATGTTTGTTTGTATCCTTTCTCTCTTTTGGAGGAGTTTTGTCCCACTGGGTTTTCTCCTTTTCTTCATTTGTGAGAGATTGCATTTGTACATGGGTACTGACATGGCCTAGTAGTTGGTACCCATCATCATCTTTGCATCATTTGCATTTGTTTACTTCTCCCTTGATGCAGGTCGACAGTTGAGAATCCTATGGGATTGTCAATTGTTGCAGCCTACAACCATGAACAAAATAAATTTCTTTATTTCCGGAATTTAAAAATTGCAACCAGAGATTAAATTCACCAGCTTAGCCTCCATTCAAATTGAAAAATCAGATTTTTACATCCAATGTGCAGCAACAAATGCTACAGGAAATCCACAACCAAAACTAGAATCAAACCTTTAGGCAAGAATGCCCAACAAGCTCAACAATCTTCACACCTATAGGCGAGAATGCCTTCAACCAAAACAAAACTGATTTAAAAACACCAATAATCAGCTACAGGCATATTCAGAACAGCAGCAACATTTCCTCCATTCCTCCTTGGACACCCTGGAACTATCTCCCACAATCTTCCTTTGTTTCTCTCTTATTTCTATTCAAAGTTTGCTGTTCAAAATCCTCCTTACTTAGGCATTGGGATTTTTTTTTCCTGCAAGCACAACCTTTGAGCAACCAACCTTCACCAATCTGGGCATGAGATTCCACAGGCCACTCCCTCTTGCAAAATCTTCAATGTATTTTCTAAAAATTGCCTCAACACTCCTCATTCCACTACCTCCACCCAGGCGCCCAGAAGACTCCAGCACAAATGGTCAACAAATTGAAATTTTTGGGAGTTACAAGAGCCAAAAATGGACAAACACATGCATGGGCATGGGTTTTTGGCTCCCAAGAAATTTCGCAATTTAAAATATTTAAATAATTAAAACTTGCAACCTTAGCTTCAAAGACCACCTTGCTAAAAAGACTTCAACTTGAATTGCCGGAAGAGGTGATGAAATAATCACATGCCTGCAAGAAAATCAAAATGACAAAACACCAAAATTTGACAACAAAGGAACATGAGATTTGGATGTGTAGGATTGCTCAATTTCTCGGATGCTCCTGCATCAAACAACCGGGGTAATAAAGAATGTTCCATGAGCAAGAGATCATGAACATTCATTGGGAAATGGGATCCCAAGCTTGTAAAGCTCTGGGGCAGCCAACCATGTTGCCTCCTCCATCCTTTTCCCTTTCCACTTCACCAAGTATTCTTTATATGCTCTTTTCACTGTGTTCTCTTTATCACACTTGAATCAATAACTTCATCAACTTCTTCACAAAATATGAAACACCACTCTTTTCCTCATTTGTTTCCTCTTCATAAAATTGATAGAGATCAACAACATTAAAAATAGGTGATATGTCTACATCTGGTGGTAATTCAATTTCATATGCATTAGCTGAAAACTTCTCAAGTACCTTAGATGGTCCAATCTTGTTGCATTTTAACTTGCTGTATGCGTCTTGAGGAAACCTCTCTTTCTGTAGGTGTGCCCAAACCAACCCTCCCACTTTAGACTCTTGTTCTCTCCTTTTCAAATCAGCATGCTCTCTATGCCTCTTGGTGTTTGTTTGTAACTTCTCTTTCATAAAACTAAATTTCCTTAAGTTATCCAGCAACTTCTCTTCCCCTAACCTTTGTAAAGCATTTTTAACATGTTTCAAATGATCCAAAATTTCATCTAAAACAATTGCAACCTTACCAAGGAGTGGTTTTTGTGCCTTATCCTTCACCATACCTTTGATCTCCATGGGTTTTTTCTACTCTTCTTTCGCTGTCCCAACTTCTTTTGGATGAGAAACCAAGGAATAATACCACTCTTCCGCCTGTACCTCTTTTAGAAATTGTTTTCTCGGAATTACACATACTCTAGCATCGCTGCCCACTTACGTTTTTTTTCATCGGTGTCATAACATATTTTCTTGCATCTTTGGTTATTGAGTAAGTGTTTGCTTCACCATTATATATGGCCTTTTGGTCATACTGCCACGGCCTACCCAAAAGGATGTGGTGTTTGCCTATGGAATGTAATTCAAGTACTACTGGCAAACTAGTCATGTGCAAAACATAGAATAAAACAGTAACTAGAAAGATATCATGTTTGAACACCAGAAACTTTATTCATTATCAGAAATATCATGTACAATCAAAGAGTATCAGCAGTGCTTAACAATATAACCATCGGCACATAACTATCTCCCGACTATCCCAACAGACTACATATAACATTCGGCGGTGGTTAGATAACCAACCGACACGACATTTCATAACAACATTAACATTAACATTAATCTGGACATGATTACCCGAAAGTACATGACATGTATTATTCTTACTAACTATAGCTTTATTAGCAATTGGCCGACTACGACCAAGGCCGACTACGACCGACAACAAAGAAAAGATATACGACTAACATCATCCCCCCCTACAAAGTAGTCGTCTTCTAGACGACTGAAAATAAAAAATGCCAACTCCTCGTCCTTTTCGTGTAATTGATTCTCCCTCTGTGCTGAAAGTTGTTGTGCGTCGGCCACCTGGGTATCATTCTCTATCAACTGACCCAATACTCTATCCCTTTCTGCTAACTTCTCGAGAGTTGTCACTCTCATTTGCTCGGCTGCCAACTGCTCTTGCAACTGTACTACGTTGGCTGGTTGTATTGCAAATGGACAATTCCAATAAATTTGATGGGGGTCAAGGGGCAGCGCCCCTTGCGGGGGTCTGGGGGCAGCGCCTCTCGCGGGGTTGAGGGGCAGCAACCCTCGCGGGGTCCGGGGGTAGTGCCCCTGGCGCGCTCTTTAACACTTCTGAAACCACCCGAAACTGCATCGCGTACCTCATTTTCATGACTTTTCCAAAGGTTCTGAATAGTGCTGATGAAGCTGAAAAATACAAAGTTTGCATTGTTTTTCTTAGACTTTACTTTCTCCAGGTAGATGCTTGGTACAATCTTTATTTGCTTGGTATGTACGAATTTCTCCTTGATACGTACGACCTCCTTAATTTGTACGGCCTCCTTCTGGCATTCTTTCTGGCTTGGTACAGTGCTTCTTGGTCTGATGCGTACGATCTCCTCCTGATTTGGGCGTACACAGTTTTTACTTTTGTTGAGTCGTACGCTACAACCTGATGTTATGCCTGGCGTGATTTGAAAACTCCTTACATGCCGTACGTTGAACCCTGGCAGTGGATGTCGTACGACCTGGAGAACCTCTGACTGTGAAGGCCGTACGAATTGAACAAATGTTGAATGTTGTACGTTGGTCAATGCTTGAGGCCGTACTCTATGGTTGGAAATTGCCAATTGATCCCGTACGTTGGGAGTCTTGAGTTTCTCCTGTAGGTGCCGTACGACTGAAATAAATTGTAGACTCCGTACGATGCTCTGAGTATGCCGTACGGCTTGGGCAACTTGTAAACTCCGTACGATGTGAGGATGACGTACGATTTGAACTTGAGTATGCCGTACAACTTGGAAAATTTGAAGCATCCGTATGATTTGAAGAACTTGAGGATGACGTACGATTTGGAAAGCCTGAGGACGCCGTACGATTTGAAGAACTTGAGGATGCCGTACGATTTGGAAATCTTGAGGATGTCGTACGACCTTGGCTTTTCTCCTATGTTCTTCCTCTGTGCTTAACCTTCCATGCTGCCATACGTCCCTCCTAATATTGATGTCGTACGGACCCTTGTTGCTTCCTTCTCTGTCTTCGTAGCTAAAAGGCCGTACGCTGAAAATTGCCTTTGTGTTTCTCCAAACTTTATTTAACTTGGTTGCTTTTTCTCTTAGCCGCCCAATTTTACCAATGGCCATGATTTTTATTGTAATTCTCTTTATTTTAATATTTCGTCTCTTGGCCTCTTTCAATCTTTTCATTTTTTTCTTCCTCGTGAACTCTCCCAAGTCACTTTTTAATTTTTTCCCAATTCTTTTATTTTTCTTCTCTCTTATTTTTTTCAATTTTTTATTTTCTTCTTCCATTTCACTTTTTTTGTTGTCTGAATTTTTTAATTTCTTCATTGTATTTTTCCCTTTTCTCTCACTTCCAACTATTCTTTTATTTTCTCAATTTTTTCATTTTTCAACTCCATTATTTTCTCCTCTGCTATTTTTCCATTTTTCCCATTCCAACACAAATTTTTCATCTCGTACCTGTTCAGATTTGTGGACTGGCGTATTGTCCATTTGGATACTCTTTCCTTGTACCTCCATTCCTTTACTGGCCTTCTCGCTTCTTCCTTGATTTCCGGTTTCAGCATGTTACACTCTCGTGGAACACTCTTAGTTTTCCATCCGCCAATGAAATAAGCCATTCAAAGGAGCTTGTCTCTGCTCCTCCCGAACAACTCTCGAAGTTCAAGTACGCTTCTTGTTCAATTCCATAGCTTTCCTTCCCTTCGTCCACATCCGACTCACACTCCATCCGATTTAGATCCGGAGGAAGCCAATTCTTCGCTCACGGCTTGGTTCTTCAAGTCGATGACATACTTCCCCCCGTTGCTCTCGATCGAAAGTGTGTTCCTCTTCCATTATGATTTGCCTTCACTGCTATCAGCGATCCTCTCCCAAGTAGTGCATCGTACGCTTTCCTTTGTTATGGAATGACAACAAAATTTAGCAAAAACTGTTGTGTCCCCGATTGTCACCTTCTGTGCCATCAACGTTCCAATGGCTTGATACCATTGATCAGCACCAACCAGTTGGAATGTTGGTGGCCAGAGTGTAGGCTTCCCAAGACTCTTCCATGTGTCTTCGGGTAGTACGTTGACTCCCAATCCTCCGTCGACGATAGTATTTGTCAAGATATTCCCTCTGATCTCCATATGCACAACCACTGGCATCTTCCCGATGTTCACTGTGAGCAATACTGGGTCAATTGTTTGTTCACCGTATGGTGGCGGTTCTGGTACCAATTCTTGCCTCCGTTCCTCCAATCGCAGTTGCTTGCCATGCCCGATGACGTTTGTGATCGCCAATCCCAACTGCGGCATAGTCTGGAGAAGGTCAGTTACTTTGATTGGTACGATGGTCTGCAGTACCTGCCGTATGATGTTGGTTTCCGCTTCCAACTGCCGAGAGGTTCCTGGCTTCTCCAAAGGTACTTTGTTTTCCTTCGCCATCGCCAGTTCCACTTCGGTTTTTTGCTTCCTTCATCCTTTGTGTCTCCGTACTTGGATCTAGTGGTGGCCTTTTTTGCTTGTGCTCTGGTGATCGCCAGTACCTCTTGTTCTTCTACTTCCAGCATGTGGATACCCTTTTGCTTAGGGCATTTGTTATCTTCATGATCGCCTGGTCCACACCACTTACACAATCTCCCTCCCGAACCTTGACCGTTCTGGCAGTCCCTGGCGAAGTGGCCCCATTCGTTGCACTTCCTGCATTGGATCATTGGCCTTCCTTTTGCATCACTGTATCATTTTCTCGGACTTCTGTTGCTTCGGTAACCTCCAGGGGATGCATTGCTATTGTACTGGGGCTTTGGTGGTGTGTTCGGCGGTGTTGATGGCTCTCCATGAGTGAAGGGTACTTGTGCACTTCTGGCTTTTAAGTTGTATGGGCATTCCTTGACGGAATGTCCCATCACTTGGCAGATATCGCAGAATAAGTTCTTGGGACAATTCGCCTTCGTGTGACCTTCTGCATTGTAGTTCGTACACCACAGTTCTCTGGCTTCTCTTGTACTCTCCTTGTCGGCCTTCAATTCTTTCATCATTCGCATCATATCTTTCCTGAGTGCTTGTACAGTCTTGGATTCACCATCGCTGTCGTCCGTACTCTCCTCGTCATCTGTCTTCTTTTTCCCTCGGGAGGATGTTTTATTTTCACTTTCTATGTCCATTGCCCGATTGTATGCTTCAGTGTACGACGAAGGAGGTACGACTTTCATTTTCTTTCTTAATGACGGAAGCAAGCCCTCGATGAACCATCTTTTCTTCAACCCGTCGGCCGACTGTGCCTCCAATTTCTCCAACAAATCTTTGAGTCTTCGGTTGTAGGTCCGCACACTCTCGTGCTTTCCCTGTTGAGTATTATATATCTCCGTGACGATTTCGCTATCGTCCCGTAGGAGTTTGAACTCCTCTTGAAATGCTTTCTTCAATAATCTCCATGTAGCTTTGTGTGCTTGATCTAATTCAGAGTACCAATCAATGGCACTCTCTCTGAGTGTTGCTGGAAATGCTTTCAGCCACTGGTTGGGATCATCCTGTCCGTTGGCTATCAAGATAGTTTCACATGTCTTACAATGTCGTACTGGATCTTCTAACCCATTCCCCTTGAACTTCGGCAACTTTTGCCGTTCCGGATGAGCCATCTTTCCCCGCTGTCCTCCTTGTGTGTTGGACCCGAGTAGACTGGTTTCCCCTCTACTTTCCGATGCGTCACTTGCACTCTCGGCCACGTGCGAGTCACTCCCACGTCTTCCTTCGTCGTCCTCAACACCTTGAGTCTCTTGGGGTTCCCTTCGGTACTCTCTCCGCCTTTGGGTACTGGGCTTAGATTTTCCACTCATTATTCGTTCGTCGTCGTCCGATAAGGACAACTCCTGAAAACGTTTGATGCTACTACTTAATTCATCTTCGTTCTCATAAGGATCATACCTTCCTCCATACGGGGTGCCGAAGGGTTCTCCGTCCCTTCCTTCCGTCAAACTTTGGTGCGCTCGTCCAATGGATGTGTCTATTCTTGTCAGATTTTCATATGTTCTTTTAATGCTCTGATTTATTTCAATTAAATCCTCATCCAATTCCTTACCGGCTTGCTTCAGTCTTCTTCGCTGGTTTTCTTGTTCTTGCAGTCTGAGTGATCGCCGAACCTTTTCTTCCTGAGTCTCGTGCCCGTCAAGTACTCGATTCTTGTCTTTGTTCGGCTGTACGGGTATTTAAAATATGTTCAAGCGATCATTGTTGACTACCGGATGTACGTCTTCGGCTAGTGTTTTGTTCTTCTTCTCGTTTAGTTCGCTCTTCGTAGCGCTGCAGTATTTGCTGCCTTCAGTGTTCCCGATCCTCTTCTTCTCGCAAGTCTTGTAGAATAATGAAATGACGGGCCAGCAATCTGGGCATACGATTCAGGAGGCGCTTCACCTCGTCATTCACTTCCAACCTATCCCAGATAACTTCCTCAGGGATCTCCCGTCTGTGGGATTCCCTACGTACGTGATCTCGTAAAGATATCTTCCACAGGTTGATAAAATCTTCAGTCAATAGGTCTTCCCGTTCCTCATTAGTATTTACAGGTTCTTCCGCCGGTTGACCCATTACGCTGCCATGACGAGTGATGCCCTAGTCCACTCAGGCAACGGCGCCAAATGTTCGCCTACGGAATGTAATTCAAGTACTACTAGCAAACTAGTCATGTGCAAAACATAGAATAGAACAGTAACCAGAAAGATATCATGTTTGAACACCAGAAACTTTATTCATTATCAGAAATATCATGTACAATCAAAGAGTATCAGCAGTGCTTAACAATATAACCATCGGCACATAACTATCTCCCGACTATCCCAACAGACTACATATAACATTCGGCGGTGGTTAGATAACCAACCGACACGACGTTTCATAACAACATTAACATTAACATTAATCTGGACATGATTACCCGAAAGTACATGACATGTATTATTCTTACTAATTATAGCTTTATTAGCAATTGGCCGACTACGACCAAGGCCGACTACGGCCAATAACAAAGGAAAGATATACGACTAACATGTGGCATGCATCCATTGGCATCACATCACATACAATCTCAACCCTATAATTACCAATCTGAAAATTCACCAAACATTGTTCACTTACCAAAAGTTGATGCCCTTGTTGCAACGAAGTGACCCAATATGGATTTGGGTGCTTCGTTCTTTCCAATTTCAGCTTCTCCACCATCTCTTGGGACACCAAAGTATCTGGGCTTCCATTGTCCAGAATTACAGTGCAACATTTTGCTTGTGATTTGCAAATTGTCTTAAACAAGCTTCTTCTTTGTACTGGTTCTTGTTGTTCTTTCGCGAGCTTGAAAAGTACTCTTCTCAACTTAAGAACCTCTCCTTTTTCAGGATCTACTAGTTCTGCTTCATTTTCAACTACTGTGGTGTATGCCTTTCCCGTGTTTGCCTTTCCAATTTCTTGTATTTGAGGGTACTCAAAGGCCCTGTGACCCATTTCTCCACAACTAAAACAAACCCCTGAAAATCCCCTTCCTCTTCCATATTCTCCCCTTCCTCTAGAAGTATCACATCTCCCTCTTGTAAAATCTCCTCTTCCTCCTGCAATTTTGCCGTAATTAATTTGGGACCATCTTGTTTCCTCTTCCTTTATTGGCTGCCCTTTTCCACTATTTGTTTGTTCTCTACCTCTTAAAGCTTCTCCTCTACCTTTAGAATTACTTTGTTGCCTTCTTGCCAATTTTTCCTTTGCCTTGAGAGCATATTGGTAGGCTTGTTCTACGGTCCTTATAATGACCATGCAAATCTCATCTTGGATATTGATCCTCAACCCATTCACATGCCTTGCTACTTGTTCCTCATCATCTTCAACATGCCCAACACGTATGCTTAGCTTGTAAAATTCATCTATGTACTCCGTGACATTAAATTCCTTTTGTTTCAGATTTTGCAACTTCCTAATCAAACCGATATGGTACTCTACAGGCAAGAATTTTGTCTTCAACTTTGTAACCATTTTCTCCCAAGATTTTATATTTTCTTTGCCCTTCCTCTATCTCTCAATCCGCATTTGTTCCCACCAGAGGGATGCATGTCCCTTCAATCTTGTGCAAGCATATTTTACTTTCTTGTTCTCTTCAATGGTCTCTAAATCAAAGCACTTGTCCATTTTTGCAATCCAGTCAATAAGCTCCTTTGGATTCAAACTCCCACTGTAACTTGGTGGATCCATTCTTGGTTTACTTCCAAGTTTTGCCAATACTTGAAGAAATCTCTCCTCTTGTACATCTCCTTGCACTTATACAACTTCTGGCGTCTCTTCCTCATCATCATTAACATCTGCAACTAGAATTCCCCTTCGTTGAGATGTTTCAATGGCTTCTAGCCTAGCAGTTAATCCTCTTATTGCTTCCATGAGTGCTGGATTTTCTTCTCCTTGTGGGGCTCTTCCTCTACCCTGTCCTCTATGTGCCATTTCCTCTTCAAACTTCTACAAGCGAGCTTTGATACCAATTGATGCAGGTCAACAATTGAGAATCCTATGGGATTGTCAATTGTTGCAACCTACGACCATGAACAAAATAAATTTCTTTATTTCCAGAATTTAAAAATTGCAACTAGAGATTAAATTCAGCAGCTTAGCCTCCATTCAAATTGAAAAATCGGATTTTTACATCCAATGTGCAAAAAAAAATGCTACAAGAAATCCACAACCAAAATTAGAATCAAACCTTTAGGCAAGAATGCCCAACAAGCTCAACAATCTTCACACCTATAACCAAGAATGCCTTCAACCAAAACAAAACTGATTTAAAAACACCAAAAATCAGCTACAGGCATATTCAGAACAAGATGAACATTTCCTCCATTCCTCCTTGGACGCCCTAGAACTATCTCCCACAATCTTCCTTTGTTTTCTCTTATTTCTCTTCAAACTTTTGCTGTTCATAATCTTCCTTCCTTAGGCGTTGGATTTTTTTCTTTTCCTGCAAGCACAACTTCTTTGCAGCCAACCTTCACCAATTTGGGCGTGGGATTCCTCAAGCCACTCCCTCCTACAAAATCTTCAATGTATTTTCTAAAATTGCCTCCCACACTCCTCATTCCACTACCTCCACCCAGGCGCTCAAAAGACTCCAACAAAAATGGTCAACAAATTGAAATTTTTGGGAGTTGCAAAAGAGCCAAAAATGGACAAAAACATGCATGGGCATGGGTTTCTTGGTCCTAGGAAATTTTGCAATTTAAAATATTTAAATAATTAAAACTTGTAACGTCAACTCCAAAGACCACCGTGCCAAAGACTTCAACTTGAATTGCCGGAAGAGGGGAAAATGATGAAATAATCACATGCTCGCAAGAAAATCAAAATGATAAAACACCAAAATTTGACAACAAAGGAAAATGAGATTTTGGATGTGCAGGATTGCTCAATTTCCCGGATGCTCTTGCATCATCCCTAAGTTTCACTTAAGGGGGGTTCTTGGTGTGAACAAGGTATTTTACCTAACTAGATCACTTACACATGTTGACATGCTAAATTTTCTTAGGGATCTATGAATCTTTTTAGAAGTCTTAGGTGCCATGTGGTCTTAATTTATCTTATCTTGTCATTTACTTTAGTTGTCTCATTGCATAGGATTAAGACACTTGTCACAATCTTGTCTTGTCCTATCTCTCAAACTTGCCTAGATAAGCAAGGCATCATAAAGCTATGTAATCAAATTGGGGTTTAATCATAATCCATTGTGACCATAATCAAGAATTATTTTGCTCTTCTTGTTCTCTTCTGGAAGACATCTTTTGGTTTTGTAGGTGATCATGGAGGCTTGAGTTTATTGTTGACTCTAACAACACCATAGAAATGGTCTTAAGAATATGTTAAGGTTGCTGCTTCATATTATATTGTGGTTTGGTTGTATAAAGGCTGTTGTATAAAAGACAAAGTTTGACTTGTTTTTGTTTGGTCTGGCCTACTACATCAATGCAAAAGATGCTCAACAACGGGGAAGATGGGTTTGAGGCCCAATTGTTTTCATTAGAATCATATCACTCAAAGGCTTCCACACTAATGGATTTGTAAGCAGTTGTAGATAAGCACTTAGTGGTTTTGGAGAGATACCAAAAGGATTGATACCCCTTGAAATGTCGACAAGAATCCTTCAAGAATCTTGGAATCCCTTGAAACACCTTCGAATAGCCTAGGAGACTCTGAAAATAGGCTAACGGTCATTGGAAAACTTATAACCAGAAAGGGGACATTACATTGAAGCTTTCCAAAAGTTGCGCAAGAGTTATAGACTTCCATTGCTCCTTCCACACTAGCGGCCAAAGATGACATTCGCTCCCTTGCTGTGGCGGCTACTTCAAATTTTATGCCATGATTTCCTTAGTGAATCAACCCAATGTTAAGTGGTCATACACCAAATTAAGTTGCGATGTAAATTATTAAGGATGGCGCCTATTAATACCTTCCATCCTATATGATATATTTAGCTCTGACTCATAGGTGTTTGACTATGTATAGGTGGTGGCTTAAAAATACCGCAACAACTCTTCATTAATGTTATAGACAATTCACTACAACTCCCAATCAATAATGTTATCACCCTTCCATACTTATGTAGCGGTTTCCATGAAATTTAAATAATCTTTCAATAGATTTCCCTAACGACAGTCTCTTTTTAAAAAATATTACCTTTCACCTCTTCCATGTATCTCCAATTTAAATCACAGCTGGAAGGTATACTCCAGCTTAGGCACGAGTGGCATTTCAAAATGGGGTGGTTTTCATGTCCCCGAAATGACATATCCTTGAAATGACAAAATGGTACTAAAAATACAAACAATGGAATTAAATAAATATCCAAAATATGAATAAAAGTAATCTCAATTTAAGTATTGCTATTATAATTATAATTATTTGGATAATATTATAATAATAACATATAAATTAACATTATAATGCCCATGACAACATTATTATAATGATCAAATATAAATAATATAATAAATATTAGAAATATATAAATTAATATAAACCAATAAAATGTAGAATGCTAAAATAAGAGGCATATAATATAAAAACATAAAATAACACTACAATTATCAAATATGAAAATTGTAAATATAATGACAATTACGATTATTATGAGGATGCCCAAGGCAGCAGGTCATATCAATATGACAATACAAATTAACATAAGATGATATAATAATAATAATAATCACAAAGATATTAATATCATCTGATATTAAATAAACGAATAGGGAATCATATATTTGGAATTAAGGCAAGAGGCACGATGATGACACGGCTCTTCCCTCAGGACCGCCTGGAGACTATAAGAAAGGAGTCTTGGGATGGGGTATTAGGGTAGGCAGGAATCAAATGACGTTCAATTGCAGGTTGGAAAGATAAAATAGTCATAGAGGCCTAGTTTGGAATCAAGGAGTTCAACACCAAAGGAATTCAAGGAAGAAGAAGGGGATTGCTTGTAAAGAGTATCAAGCTTATATTCTAAGAAGGATATTTCAATCACGATGGTTTATATTGTATAAAATGAATTCCAAATGGTAACCTGGTAGATGGAATGGAAGTATGTCAAATTCACCACTAGTCCAATACCCAGTCACCCTATAGCTAATTAAGGAGATTGCCATATCTTCACGAAAAGTGATAGGCATGTGTAAGATTCCATAATGAGCCCTACATCATGCTTCATATACCATAGATAATTCTTTTGTGATGGCCGAACACTAGGAAAAGATTGTGGAGATGCGATGGGAGATGGGGCGCTTCATATTATAGCAATGGAGATAATATAGTTGGGAAGTGTGCACAAGTTAAGAGACAAATATGAAGTGGAAAATAAGATGTTTCATATATATATATATATATATATATATATATGCTGTATCGGAGATCAAAGGAATGGGAGGGTCATCGAAGGATAGAGAATTTTATTGAACACATCTGGATGGGTAAGCTCATACAGAATCGATCTGCCCACGGTGATGCATACCTAGATGGAGTAGACTCGGAGGATTAAACATATATTACACAACTGCCTAGGAATCAATGAAGTAGGTAGATTTAAAGAAGGATATGAAGGACAGATTCAAAGAGGATGGAGGAAATTAGAACATGTGTCGTTTCCTAAGTCTGTGATGCAATCACCAATATAAACTTCTGCAGTATAAAAGAATACCGGTCAGTATATAATAGGGGATATTACAAAATATAATCAAATCAAAATCAAGGAATAAGGATCGATCAGTAAGGAATAGAATTTGGAGAGTAAAGTAGATATTTACATTGCAAATCAAGTGCTCTGTTTACTCCACTAGGGTATTTCAATGTACTATAGAAGTAAACTAGATTGCAGAATAACATTGGACATAGAATTCATTCATATAGTAATTGCATATGAAAGTATTCAGATATTTGCAATATTACATTCATCATATCCACACTAGTCCTCGAATACAACCCACTCGGCAATATAAATAGTTAACCGGCGTTGGTTGAGAACACCAACTGTTGGCAATTGCCAAGTACTAACTAATCCCGAGGACTAATCTCCCGAGTACTAACTAATCTCGAGGACTAAATCCCTGACAAAACATTATTTATTTATTTTATTTGCTAATTAACTATCTAAGCCGATTACATCATCTCCTCCTCAGAAAAGGTCGTCTTCCTAGACGACGAAAACAGAACTGGGAGACTCATACATAAAAATTCAGTGGGAGGAGGGTTGAGAGGACGTCCCTGGCGGCTAGGGTACCGATGATGTGATGAGCCCAACTGGCTCCTCTTCAAACCCCTGTTGTTTTGATTATCTTTTTGTGTTCTTTTTAGTTTTTTAAGAAAGTTTCTAGAGAGAAATAGAAGGGGCGCAACATATAATTGCTCATAGAACTCACATCTGAGCTAGAATTGACAAAATGAAATTGCAGAAGGTAGTAAATAACCATAACAATGAGATTGCATGTTTCAGACATACCCAAAATGCTCTAGATTATTTTATTAAGAAAAATGTCCAGTTTGCCAGCCAAGAATGAAGGAAACTGACAAATCCAAGCGTAGGAGACAATGGAATGATTTCTCCTGCCTGAAAACTGGGGCAAAAGAACTGTAGAGGCTAGGCGCCAATGAAGAAGTTGAGAAACTCCCAGAAAGGAAGGCGTTTCTCCTCAAAACTCCAAACGCCCTTGAGAAAAGAGCCACACACTTCAATAAGGAAGCCACGTCCTCAGCACAGAAAGTACGACCATGAAGGTGGAATGTTTTCCAGATGAAGAAGGACGCCAACTCTCAAACCCTCCTATATCTTATTGAAATCTACTGAATATTGCACCAAAATTCCTAATTAAGCACTATAGAAACTTCTGAATTGAAGCCCCCGCTGTTGCAATCATTCAACTGATCTTTCACAGTCTCACAATCACAGATTCAATGAAGAATTGACACTCTCCAATGAAGGTTTTCCTGAAACCCTTGTCCTTTGACAAAAATCCACAAAGAAGAATAAATTATGCAAAGTCAAATGATCAAAGATGAGTTTGATTTGCAATTTCTCCCTTTTATGCAAAAAGGCACACACTTCTTCAAGAGCAATGCACTTTTGGTCATTTAAATACATTAAAATGTATTTAATTACCTTTTCAATAGTTATAAATTAAATCTTTGAAGTGGGCGCACCTTTTGAGTCACTTAAGTGATTTAATTTATCACTTTGTAAACCTTAAGTCACTTTTAGATTTATTTAAGTGATTTTTTTATCTTATTATAAAGTCAATTTGACTTTATAATATTCCATTTAAGTTAAATAATTAACTTAACCACTTAAATAATCATAACTCTCTCCAAACTTAGTATTTTTCTGTGTCGTCAGAAGCTGGCGAACACTGTGCTACAGATGCTTGCACTGAATCCGCTACTGGAATGAAGGAGTGGGAATGTCAATTACCCACCAAACGGCCACTGACTCCCTAACCAAGAATTGTCAGCCTATGAGAGTCTGAGTAATAGGCTAACCATCATCAACCAGGATCATGCTGAAAAAGGGGACATTACAGATGAAGTGGCGGCCGGAGTGGTCCGCTGCCGTAGTCAGTACACCTCCTCCGTACGCTATTGTAGGTGGTGAGTGGCCTTTAATTCTTTCTCTCGAGTGGTCTTCACTAGGTGCACTACCTCCTTCAAGTTTTTATTGACCTTCTCCAGTTCCTTGTCCTTTTCTGCCAACTGTCGGGCCATCTCCTCCTCAAGTGATTTCATCCTCCTTTCCATATCCAATATGCCTGCATCTCGAGCGATCACTTTTAGTTTCTCTTCCTCCAATAGGTGAGTGAGCTCTTGCAGTTGCTTCTCGAAGGACTCTGCCTTGGCTTGGATGTTGTGGGAAAGGGTGATGGCCTGTTCCGCTTTCTTAGTCATTTTGTTCAAATGCATCTCATACTCCTTGCATGCCAAAAACAATGTCCTGTATGCCGTCTCCATTTCAAATAATTGTGCCACCAGCTTATCGTCTTTACCATGTAAAGTTGGCCTCTTCGGAAACCAAGTGGCCATCATCTTAGGTGTCTTTCCCGCTAGCCAATCACCTGTGAATATACTGTTGAACTCTCTACCACTCTTTGAGTTCATAAACTGGATGATCCGCCGTGCCTCACGCTTAACTATGGGCGAGTAGTTTCGGTGCAATGTCTTTGCAATATCTGACACTTGATGACTACCACAATAGGCTCCAGGCTATGGATATACCTCTCAATCGTACCTATTGGTTCCTCTCGATCCGGCTTGGGAATTATCATAGCAATCCCCTCCAATGCATCATTATCACTGGATTCAATTGATTCCCCGTCACTCCCCATTAGCTCATAACTTAACCCCCCACCCCCTCAAAAAGAATAGTTATCTACCAACTACCTAGCCGAATGCTAGGGGCCCGATGAACCATCCCAACGGGGTGGTTCATCGGGAGGAGATAGTTGGGAGGGACTATAGTTGGGTGGGAATTGTGGTTCGGAGAATTGCCCTAAGACGAATATGGTCGGTGCGAAGCACAAGGGGGGTCACTTTTGAGGGGCAGCAGGGAACTTAGGAGGACTTCAAATTGTCTGTGATCAAAATGATCAATGGAGAGATGGTTCGATCTATTATTCCCCCCCACCCCAATTGACGTTGGGTCACAACTAATCTACCTCTTGATTAATCAGTGCCCCCGCCCCCCGCCCCCCCCCTTCCCCCTGCCCCTCCCCCTCCCCCTCCCCTCCCCCTCTTTCTATAGTTTTCTAAGGATGCATTCATTTTGAAGAAACCGAACTATAGTTTCCCACCCTGCTTACCCAACTAAACTATAGTTCCCACCCCAATCCATAGCCCCTCAAATTTTATGGTAGGGCGCTTGCTAACATACATCCATAGCCCCTCAAATTTTATGGTAGGGCGCCTGCTAGTTTAGTTAATACGTGAATTAATCAACCTGCTAGCCCCTTAAGCGCTTCGAACTATAATGGGGGGCCTGTAGGTGGGGTAGATTAATTGATGGTAGGATAGGTCTTAGTTGCTAGCATACATCCATAGCCCCTCAAATTTTATGGTAGGGCGCCTGCTAGTTGACTTAATACGGCAATTAATAAACCCCCCATAGAATTGTAGGGCCCCTACTCTAGCAAGTTAATTAATCTCTTGCATACATCCATAGCCCCTCAAATTTTATGGTAGGGCGCTTGCTAGTTGAAATAGTTGCTTGCTAGCCCCTTCGGCATTTAGTTGTGGCTTTCTCACCGATTTGGAAGTAGGGTGGGAAACGAGAAAGACTGATTAATTACCGGGTCTTGATATATTTGCTTTCATTAGCAGGCTGATTAATTAGTGGGGGGGAATTATAGGGCGTGTGTGGGGATGGCCGGGGGGGCCCCCCCGGGAGGTAGATGCCATTGGCTCCCTCCCACCCTACTATAGCAGTCGAGTCTTGTGTGTGGGGATGGGCTTATTCCCACCCACCCAGCACTATAATCTCTGGGTGGGAGGGAATCATAGTTGCCCCGGTTACTATTGTCGCAGTCGAGTCTCGATGAGCAAGAGCCTGTAAGTCGAGTCTCGATGAACAAGAGCCCGATGGTCGAGTGTCGTAACTACAGATAGATAGATAGAGGGGCCCACCCACCCCGACTATCTCCTCCCGATGAACCGGTTATATTCCCTCTCTTTTTCTAAAGGATCCGGCCAGTACCCACTGGAATGAAAGAGCTCGCTGGAACTGGACTCCTATTTGTGAAGGAAGAATCAAACGAGGGGGTGGGTGGGAGGCAATAGTTGGGTGAGGTGGGTGGAAGGCCCTTTCTGGGATGGGTGGGAGGGTGATTGTTGTTGGGTGGGTGGGAGGAGATAGTTATCACTTCGTTCAGTTTATCCAGAACTATACTATTCCCTCTATGCAGGGTGGGGGGGGGATTATAGGGTAGTGCTCGTGAAAGGATATGTCATTGGTCCAACTGCCTCCGATGCTCTCATGTTCGACCAAAAGCCTTCCAATAATATATTTGAGGGGCAATGCCAGATGCAGATCCACCAGATCGAGTTCAGGCAGCTAGCATTCCATTCAAGTAGTTGACTCCTACTCCCCTTCCCTGCCAACCACCTCATATTGATTCTGGAGATGCGCTTCCCTGCATGCAGGGACAAAAGACTAATGACCTGTATCTGTAACCCCTTGCTGATGGGCTCCCAACGGATAAGGAGATGAAGAAGTTGTTCGACCTTGGTTGACTGTCATGCACTTGACTAACTGATCCCTCCTTTCAACCTCCTGTCTCACAACCAGAATAAAGAACCAGCCTTCCCAACAACAACTATAATAGCCGTTGCCTTTCTCGATTCTATACGTAACATGCCAACGAACCCCACCGACCATATGGCCTTGGGTGGGAGGATATTATAAAGGGCGAATAGGCTTACTCTAGCAGGCTAATTCATTAAGGCTACCCCGGAGGAGATAGTTGCCGCCTATAGTTCAAAGGAGAGGCATGTTACATATAGAATCTGAACCCCCTTTAGAATAGTAGGGCCTTCCCCCCCCCTATTCTAGCTCGATCTAACCATTTTAGAGTGCAGTCCCACGAGTCATCTTTCTACCATTCTATAGGCCTAGCGAGCTGCTCGCCTTTAGAATAGTAGGGGACTCGAATGAACTGATTCGAGCCCTACAATTCTATCGGGGTATCTCGATTGTAGGGGCCCGGGAGATATAATTGGGGGGGCCCCCAAGCTCCATTATCGCCCGGGGTGTTCATAGGAATAATATGAAAAAGGGGGCCCCCCACCCAACTTGATAGTTGCCATTCGAGCAGTAAATGGCATCAGTAAATAACTATACCCCTGCAATTATAGTTGCTAGAATCGAGCTAGAATAAGGCCCTACCATTCTATAGGGACTAACCGAGCCTAAAGAAACTACAGGGTGGCTGGTTATACTAGCGAGCTAATTAATTACCTGTAGGGTAGAGAATGCTGGCGTAGCCCGTTTCTCCCCATTCTTGCACTTGGATGGCAATGAATCGGAACAGATCTCTCGCAGAAGACCGGGCTCATGCCTATAGAATGGTAGGGAAAGGTACCTGTTCTCTCTATATATTGAAGAAGGTGGGCAACTAGAATTCCTCGGCGGGGTGGGAGGGAGCTATAGTTCCTTATTCTAGCGGGCTTCAATCAAGCCCTACAATTCTATGGGACTGATTAATTAAGCCCCTAAAATTCTATGGCCCTACGGGGGTAGATTAATTTGTGTGTTTAGGGCAATGAAAATTCCCTCCTCAATTCTGTGCACCATTAAGCAATAAATTAATAAACCTGCTTTCCCTTAGGATTAATGTTCTTGCCTTTCCCTAAGACGAATGGGCTGGTGGGGTTTAGCGAGTGGCATTAATCCTAAGGGAAAGCAAGAACATTAATCTTAAGCTAGCCCTTAAAATAGTAGGGGTGGGGGGCAATTAATCTACCTCAACTAGAATCTCCCTCCCACCTAGATCTGCTGTTCTGGGGATTGTAGTTAGACCACCCACCCTGCTGCCCCATCGAATCGATCTCGGCCTTGCCAAGATTGATCTCAAGATCAATCTCTGACACGCCCTACCTTCCTTTAGTCGTCTAGGATCGATCTCACTATTGCCTTCCACCCACCCCAGATCGATCTCAACTAGATCAAACAAATGAAAACAGAGATCGATATCTGACATGCCCTACCTTCCTTTAGTCGTCCAGGATCGATCTCACTATTGCCTCCCACCCACCCATCCCGTAGGGGCCTTCGTGTGTGGGGTTGGGTGGGGGGCATGGGCCCACCCCCAACTGGTTCAAATGCTGCAATTGGTGGTGCTCCTTGCTCGATGCGGACAAGCGACTTCGTTCCTTCTGGGTCCCCGTAGGGCTTGACAATCATAAGCTAGGTCTATCTCTTTATTATATGATGCACCCGATGAACCCTGTCTCTACTCCTGCTACCCTTCTACTGCCCTTGCTCCTGGTACTATAAATGCTTCTACTATTTTCAACCTCCCTGCATGTAGGGGGTGCGGGTAGGACTGGTGCCACCGGGATAGGCAGGAGAGCAAGCATCAAACACGGTTAACCCCTAGGACCCCGCATTGTAG
Source organism: Sequoia sempervirens (assembly GCA_007258455.2). Lineage (NCBI taxonomy): Eukaryota > Viridiplantae > Streptophyta > Pinopsida > Cupressales > Cupressaceae > Sequoia > Sequoia sempervirens. The sequence goes on along the minus strand of VDFB02362331.1, from coordinate 2,604 downwards.
ACAATAGCAAAGGCAGGTGCTGCCCCTAAAATTCTATGGCTCAGTGCTGGTGCAGCAAAGCAGCCCGGTGCAGATAAATAGCCGAGAGCGAGCTGAAGACCTTCGTGATCAAGACCTTCTCTTTCTCTTTCTCGCCCAGCAGCCCGACTCAGCAGCCCCTACTATTTTAAGGGGACCCAACAACCGTTGTTTACCCATAGCAATGGCAGGTACAAGGGGCGGGTGGGAGGACAAAAGGGGTTGCGGTGCATCCATAAGCAGTACATCCATAAGCAAGGGCAGGTGCAGCAACAGTTCCAGATCCAGGTGGTGGTGGTGAAGATCCAGAGCGAACCGAAGATCCATACCTTCGTGAGCTAGATCTAGTCTTTGATAAGGATAGGGGTCCTGCCTTTCGTAAGTGAGATCGAGACCCATAAGCAGCAGCACTTGTAGCAGAAGTTGATACAATACCAACAGTTTCTCCAGCACCTATTCTAGCAGTAGAGGTTGCATATCCAGTCGCAGGTGATTCTGTTGATCCAGCCATGGAAGAGCTAGAAGCACCCTGTCCAGGTCGAGATCGAGACCCAGAAGCAGCAATAGCAAAGACAGGAGCAGGAGCATAGGCTAGGGCAGAGGCTAGTGCAACTACCACCGTCTATGGTGTAACATGAGGCTCCTCGTTTGACACAACGTGTATCACCTGTTGTGCCATCTCTCCCGGCTGCTCGACGACTGGCTGTGTACTCTCTGCTGCCCCCATCGGCTAAGTGCTCCTGGTTGGTGCAGCCTTTCTCCCTATCTCCATCTCCTTCAGACTAGGCGAGCGAATGGGGGAGATGTCTTCCTCTTGAATAGGAGTCCCCATTTGCCTGAGCCATCCATCTACACCCTCTGCATGAAGTGCCCCTCTTGGTGATGCCAATGTGTCAGTCTCACCCATTGTGTTATCTGGTGTTGTGTCCTCTGCCCCTCCTTTTGTTGCTACCTCTCCTTTAGCCGGCTCATATTGCTGCTCTACTGGTGCAACATTTCCTTCTGCCAACTCCTGTTGTTCTATTGCTGGTGTCTCTTCAACTGCGCCACCTTCAACGACCTCCTCCCCTACCTCCTGTTCAGCTGGTGCCATCAGTCGGGGATTAACATCTATTGAGTAGACTCCGACTGGTGAGGTACTAGCGGCAGATGAGGAAAGTGCAAACTGTTCATAATCTTCGCCACTTGTTTGTTTCCTCTTCCTCCTCCCTGTCTTCGACTCTTCTACTGTGCCTCCAGCGTCCAGAGTCGTCCATCTGAAAACTGTCGACTAGGAAAGGTCATAATCCTTCGTTGGCTGTAATCTTCCCAGTTTTCCCTCCGACACCTAATTGTAGACGACATCTAGGAATAGGGCTATGAGATGTTGGGTCATGTAGAATGCCTTGTGTTTGCATTCCAAAAATTCTCTAATCCTTTATGATAGATATAGCGCCTAGTTGTAGACCCTTCCCACACTCAGCCGAACATGTAGTCAACCATCCAGGTTTCTATATCTGAGGCGCCGTTGGCGTTTGTTAAATTGCACTTGATGAGGTCCATAATTCATTTCCAAGCAACATTCACCAACATATGTTTTTGCAATCCTCAAGCCCCTGCACTCCAAATCGTTTCCTTCTCCTTTGCTGTGATATCTGGCCTGCAGATTCTTTTGATAATCATTTCTTTTTGTTGTGCAGTCATTTTCGTAGTCCGTTTGGCAACCACTTGCCCAAATGCAGGTATGCCAAAAACTCTCTTGAAATCTGTTAGATAGAAGGCCACAGTGATTGGAAATCCTTCATATCTGATTGTGCTCCTATGACTATGTTGATTATAGTTTGCAACAATGTCTTTTAAATATTCTTCAAAATCCCTGGCATTGAAAAAAGGGCATTGTGCTACCTTATCAACTTGTGCTGCCGCTAGTGCTCGCTTGATGGGATAGTCTGGTGTGGTCTGCTACCACCATGTTTTGCACTCTGTGCTTGTGAGACTCTCCCATGTCAGCGGATCTGCAGTCACGTTGTCAGCTTTTCCCTTATCTGACTTGCCTCTAGCCACCTTGGGTCTAAGTATTATTTTCTTTCCTTTACCACTTGTGCTAGCATCCATTGTTCTCCACCTGCGAGAATGACATTGCTTGAAAATGACGTTTCTGGTTATTTTAAAACCCTAGTCTACTTTTGGTACGACAGTTATTTTTTCCCATACTTGGCGTGATTTGATGCTCAATGGTACGGCTGGTACTAGTACGACCTTCTCTTCCCTTCTCCAGTCAAGAAGTGGCACAACTTTTTCTTGGTTGCTCAATTTGATGGCTGGTACGACTTTGTGCAGTTGATGCTTTATCTTTGGTATGGTTGGGGTATTGAGAGACTCGACAAATGATACGACCTTTTTGATGCATACGGCCTTCTTTTCCCTTGTGCGTATGGCTTCACTCTCCCTTGTGCGTACGACTTCACTCTCCCTTGTGCGTATAGACTTTTTATTCTGTTTGTGGTGTACGACCTTCTGTACGACAACCCTTCTCCTCAATTGTACAACGTGTGTTCTCTTCCGTATGAGGCTGTGGTCTCTATTCTTTGTGTGTCTCAAATCTTC